>JABSTL010001801.1:0-15414 GCA_013759095.1 Fusarium sp. NRRL 29148 | reverse complement strand
GTATGCGGGTTGCTGCTGCGGCGCAGGGTGCTGAGCTTGCTGCTGAAAAGGCTGAGGGGGTTGTAGGTTCGGAGGTCGTCCTTGTGCCTGGAGCTGAGGTATCGGCTGCGGCGCGATCTGGGATCGGGGATGGTGATGGTGGTGATGATGAGGGTGGTGGTGGTGGTGGTGGTGGTGTCTCGCTCGCAGCTGACTCTGGGCATCCAGAGCGGCACTACTAAGAGCAGCGGCTTGTCGGAGGTGAGGTAGACTCGTCTGAGCACGCAACCGAGGAGTGATATATGCTTCAGAACTAGTATTGTTTAAAAGCAAGGCTCTGGGCCCCTCAGGTGACGAGAGAATATACACCTCGGGTCCTTGCCTGGTTTGTGAACTTCCAGGCGCTACAATGGTATTGAGTCGATTCAGAGACGAATCAGGGGTTCCACGACCACTGCCGGTCATGGGCTGGGACATGGGCCACATAGGCGCCGTCAGTCCATGTTGAGGTCGGTTGTGAAGAGATGTGCTCGAAGCGCTTCGTTGCATTGCGCTGGCCATGGCCGACGTAGCTTGGTTGATATCAGCATTTCGAAAAAGATTCTGTACATCAGCGGGAGACATTGAGCCGCTAGCACCACCATTACCCTGTTGTCCGGGTATCACAGTCCGAATCACAGTCTCGAACTGATAGGTGCTCCCGTTTGGTCCAACGTGCTCACGGTAAACAGTATGGCCTGGCGCTGGGCTTGCTCGGCCACTATTGTTTCCACCAGTATTTCCAGGGTTGTTGGGGTCACCAACGCCGCGCATCCCCATTTGAGCTCTCGTTCTTTGGTTTTGGTTGAGAGCTCTAGCCATGGCCTCCCGTTGGATGCTGTTCAACCACTGTGTCATGTTCTGATGTTGGTGTTGAAAGGCGGCCGCTTGCTCGGGAGTGTGCGAAGGCGAAGGGGATGGCATGCGTGGTTGAGGGAGCGGGTTAGAAGTCGGGGGCATCGAGTTTCGCCACGCTGGTGGCATCTGGTATCCAAAAGCTTGACCGGGGGCTTGCTGAGGTTGAGGGCGTGGAGGATGTGTTGGTGGTGCAGAAGCGGTTGGACTCGGACCTGGCGCAGGCGCAGGTGCAGGAGCGGCGAGGGACGGTGGCGCAGAGGGCGCGTTGGGAGTTGAAGATGTGCTATCGGATATGTCGCGAAGGACAAGGTGAATCGTTTGCTGCTCGGAAGTGCGAACCTGTAGTCATGGCAAGTCGTCGGGTTAGCATATTGCAACACTTTGGACAGATCACCATTCAGGAGTCACGTACCGCATCAGCGCCAAAGATATCAACTAGTGTATCCGCTTCGCGGACGAGTGCGTGTCCCCTATGGATCAATCGTTGATGGTCGTCGGCGGGCCGCAAAGGAAGAGTCTGGCGAATTTTATCCTTGAGCTGTTTGATCGTAGTATTGGCAGCAAGGTTGGGGAAGAGTAATGGTCGATTCACACCAACAGACGGTGACACGACCTGCAGGTTGACAGTCTGTTCGTCGGTCGTCGCAGCAGAGGCGGCGGAAGATCCATCGTCCTGGGGACGAGTAGCAGAAGGCATGGAAGCCATGATGATCAAGTTGATAGCATACCACCCCCAGGTAGGCAGGTGAGCTAAGGGAGGATGAAGTGGCCCGAAGTATCAGGATCAAGGAATGGCGACGAAGAAGAAAGGACAGGTAGGGTCGTCGTCGATGAAGTTATAATTTAGGGACATATGTCGGTAATCGACAGCAGGGTTTCGCCGCTTCCTAATCGTGGCTGTCGATCTACGAGAGCTCGCGTGTTGAGAGAAAGCACCGGCTCGTTAACTGACGTCGGTTGTGTCGTCTTTACTAACACTAATAGGGTCGCATGTCCAAGGGAGTCTGACGACAGATGATACAGAAAGGGGTAACAAAATGCGACGGCTGCAAGCAGCACAAAGATGTGCTCAAATAGATTGCAGTGATTCGTTGCGTAAATAGGATTTGGTGAAATGAGGGAACAGAAGGTTTTGATAGTTGATGGTTGATTACTATGTGACAATCAAGACATGGAAGACAATAGCAACGACAATGGTTAGGGTGGCCTTTTGCCCTTGGGGCCATATTCAGGTAAGCTCAGGCACGGCCAGGGGAGTGACAGCCCGCTGTTGCGGTGTCGGTCTGTTAAGATCAGGTCGTTACAGCGCTAGTGTTGATTGGCTAGTGTCCTAAAAAAAAACCCTGTTCAATCCACACTCTTCCATTCGAGATCAATGGATCATCATCGTTCGGCGGTCGGCGTCTTTTGTTTCCGAGAGCTTGTCCGAGAAAGCTGTGTGTGTCTTGGCTGTGTGCGGCTAACAAGCTCGAGCAGCCGCAATCCATCGTCATCGCTGGTTTTGACGTCAACACCCATCGAAAACAAGGATCCAGTCCTCTTTGAGAGGCTTCAACTACCTCTCTTCTACCCAAAGACTCTACGCAATTGTACAAAAGGCAAGGACGCAGCGTTCAATCGCTGTCAATCTCTGCTGTCCGCTATGGCTCCAACCCTTGGTTTTGGGCCTGGCTCCTCCAGGCTCGGTAGTCACATGCTCCGCAACTCATTCTACACCCACGGCCGTTGGACGAATTGTTACTCGCCATCTGCCTCGCGACACATGTTTCTGGCCTCTACGAGATCGCGATGCCTATCACGGCCTTCGGTCCCTTCAATTCGAACCTTCGCCTCCAATTCGGGCAAGAGACCAAGATTTTCCCAGCGCCTCGGCGAGGCCATGCGAAACTCCAAAATTCAATGGTACCGGATCCCTGTCGGTCTAGGTATTGGTTTCCTCGGCCTCGTCCAGTTTTGTAAGGTCTCTTCCCGTGAGAAGGAGAGACTTGAGAATGAAGATGGACAGGAGGGTTCTAGGGCACCCAAGAAGCGTGCCAGAATCCGACCTGATGGTCCTTGGTATGTTACTTACTTATGCCCCTATTCCCATCAATGCTAACTCAATCAATCCCAGGCAAGTCCAGGTCATGTCAACTCTACCCCTAAAGGCTATCTCTAGGCTTTGGGGTCGATTCAACGAACTTACTATTCCTTACTATCTTCGAGTTCCCGGTTTCAAGCTTTATTCCTGGATTTTCGGTGTCAAGTTTGTACCCTCACCTCAACGCTCGAAATCCGTTGGCTAACGATAGCAGCCTCGACGAAGTTGCCGAACCCGATCTCCACGTCTATCCCAACCTCGCATCCTTCTTCTACCGTACACTCAAGCCCGGTGCTCGGCCACTTGATCAGGATCCCCATACGCTCATCTGCCCTTCCGATGGAAAAGTACTTCAGTTCGGCCAGATTCAAGGCAACGACATTGAGCAAGTTAAGGGTATGACTTACACTATCGATGCTCTTCTTGGAAAGAATACTCCTGCTCCAAGCATCTCTGGCGCTTCCGGTACTTCAACTCCCGCAACAAACCAAGGTGACGTCTCAGAGGAGGAGTCGCTCGTTAAGCAACACGAGGAGTTTGCTCAAGTCAATGGCATTTCATACACTCTTCCCGATCTTCTCACCGGCACTGGAAAACAGGCTCCTTCGGCAAAGGACGAGTCTATGCCCGCGTCTCCTGGTACAGTTTCTGAGGTCCGTGCCGAACTCGCTCTCGGTGAGCGACCTTGGTACGATCTCGTATCCCCCGACAATACCACATCGCTTTACTATGCAGTTATCTACTTGGCTCCTGGCGACTACCACCGCTTTCACTCTCCCACGAACTGGGTTGTTGACCGCCGACGCCACTTTGCAGGAGAACTATATAGCGTATCCCCATATCTTCAGCGAACACTCCCCGGTCTTTTCACACTCAACGAGCGCGTGGTTCTTTTGGGCCGTTGGCGCTGGGGCTTCTTCAGTTATGTCCCAGTTGGTGCCACCAATGTCGGTTCCATTGTGATCAACTTTGATAAGGAACTCCGAACCAACAGTCTGTTAACTGACACGGCAGCAGACCGCGCAGCAGAGGAAGCTGCCCGCAGGGGCGAAGTGTACCATGGATTTGCTGAAGCGACATATGAAGCAGCCAGCCCTGTTCTGCGGGGTCATGCACTCCGACGGGGTGAAGAAATGGGCGGTTTCCAGTTGGGTAGCACCATCGTACTCGTTTTCGAGGCCCCTTCAAGCAAAACAGATGAGAACAACAGACATGTCGGTTGGGATTGGGCTGTACAGAAGGGACAGAAGGTGAAAATGGGACAAGCTCTGGGACGGGTCATTGAGTGAGGTACAGTATGGCTGTGCAGAGCCAAGAAGCGAGTTAAGCGTTTGGATAATTAAAGATATATATAATTGTATACTACTATATATGACGTCACGTTTTATGAAGAATATCTCAAAATTCACTTCGGCATATTTGGCTATAAAGAAAGAAATATCACTAGAGTATGGCATGATTTGGGTTGGCAGGTAGTG
Organism: Fusarium sp. NRRL 29148; assembly: GCA_013759095.1. Lineage (NCBI taxonomy): Eukaryota > Fungi > Ascomycota > Sordariomycetes > Hypocreales > Nectriaceae > Fusarium > Fusarium sp. NRRL 29148. The sequence goes on along the minus strand of JABSTL010001801.1, from coordinate 10,980 downwards.
CATGCATAGGTAGTCGTTATGGATGTTCAAGTGTCGGTCAGAGGAGAAGGGCATCGTCAATGCAAACGCTTATATTGGGATGGGTAATTTTGTCTATTAAAGGATAACAGGAGCTCGGGGCTCTATGTTTCAATTGCAACTCGCTAAAAATGCAGGTTTCTATGCCAATTCTAGTTGGCGTTTCTCATGCTTTCGTAAGGTTATTTTAAGCGCCAAAGACCTTGACACGCTCCTCGAGAGGAGCATAGTCCTTGGGGGCAGCCTCAGCGGTCTTAGCACCGAAGACAAGCTGGGCGTTGAGAGTCCAGGTAGAGGGAATCTTCCAGGTCTCAGCAACCTTCTCATCGATCAGGGGGTTGTAGTGCTGGAGGTTGGCACCGAGACCCTCAGCCTCGAGAGCGGTCCAGAGGAGGTACTGCTGGATGCCAGCGGACTGAACGGCCCAAGGAGGGAAGCGGTCAGCGTAGATGGCGAACTTGGTCTGCATGGCCTCGACAGCAGCGTTGTCGACATAGAAGAGGACAGTTCCGGCAGCGGCCTTGAAGCCGGAGATGCGCTTAGAGGTGCCCTCCCATGTCTCGGCGGGGACGATGGCTTTGAGGGTATCGGCAGTGATGTCCCAGAGCTTGTCGTGCTCAGCGCCGTAGAGGACGACGACACGGTTGGACTGGGAGTTGAAGGATGAGGGGGTCTCGAGAGTGGTTTGGTTGACGATCTCGGTGATGCGCTGGGTGGAGATGGGGAGGTTCTTGGAGAGAGTGTAAATGGAGCGGCGGTTCTTGGCCAGCTCGATGAGGGCGTTGGCGGAGAGTTTAGCGGCCATTGTGAATAGTTTGCAGGTGTTTGTAGGTGTAAGTGGTGTGTAAGTGATATGAGCTGAGGGACTGATGATGATCTGGAAGGACAGACAACACGGGGAATCATCTAGAATATATATAACAAAACCCTCAATCAGTTGCCGACCACTGTATCAAAAGTAACGGCCCCGTTATATCGACCCCTCCTCCCCATTGTCCCATTAGTAAAGAGCAGAAACACATCAGACCCTGCCAAATTTTCGCAATCGCCAAGCTCCACTGACTAATGCGACTAATGCAGCACCGGGATGGCATCAGTGAAGGGTTCTGTGCCTGTCTAATCAGTTTGTCAGCCACCAGCTAATAATTTCTGCTCGCGCGCGCTAGATTTGGGCTAGTTATCCTTCCGAACGATTCCATCCGGATATATATAGGAAATAAGGTTAGCGTCAGTCGGGAGTTACCCTGAAGCAATGAAGCCCCGATTGAATTGAGCTTCGTTTCTTGGATGATGAATGGAAATAATCATTAAGCTAATTGCCGTAATGGTATCACTGCGAGTAGTAGTGTCTTCTAGTACCTCTTGTATTTAAGCGATAGTTGTTTTGAATTATCTACAAAGTACCTACTCTTCAATGTCAAGTCTGGCAGCGCAGTGGAGCGACCAGTACCATGGAGAAACTCGGATATATCAATCGGAACGAGACTTTACAATTCCGCTGACAAACGTAACCAGCCATCCAGATGCACTGAGCAGTCCTGGCAGCTTGATAATTCCATGTAAGCAAAGCATTAGCCAGTTAGATACTGGGTCTTCAGCTGCGTATCCTCTCTCCTCTGAAACGTTCCCTCCATTCATAAAACACACCTCGAGTCACTGACTGATTCTGTTCCAAAATTGTCTCATCTGATTAATCGCGAGACTCGAGTACACTCGGAGACTTCCTAACCCTTGACCGCCTGTGATTTGCAATACGCGCGCGCGCGAGAGACCGATAATGCATCCGGGCGCATGGCTCCATGGTACGAAGATCCGCTGACATATCTATAATTGCTTTTTCTACGTAGACGAACCCATGTATTGGAGCTCCCGTTTGGATTGGATGCCGAACACATCTGCCCTATCATATCTCACCAGATGCCGAAAAAGGAAATCTGACAACGGGAGGCTCACGTTTGACAGGTCTTCTGTTGGTGAGATTTTAATCACCTGCTTGCATGTGAGGATGATCCTTGATTGGTGATAGGTACAAGGCGCGAATACAGTAGCAACTGACTAATATAGAAAGCCTTTGGAAATCAGACGAGTAGAGTACACCCAAGACTCGAGATAGGTACACCGCACAGTCACAGCATCCCTGGAACTCCAGTAGAATAAGTTTCTCAATATTTGTAAATTAATTTCTCGGCGAGGATAGAGCAAGCTCTTTGTCAATCCTATCCCGTCTAGACCGCTGCCGAGGGTATTTTTTGTAGGGAAAATGGTAGCACTATGCGAACTGCCACCTTGTACTTTAAACACCCATAACGCCGTTACCATGCCCAGCCCAATGCTCCTCTTGTCTCGAATCAGATAATGCCATATGCTATCCTTCTTTCATGCGGTCATCCAGCTTGCGCCGGTTTGCAACTTTTCCTATCTTGTTACAATGATCCCGATAATTCCTCTTCAGTATAAAACAAACGTCATCCAAAACTTCCTAATAAACTCGCTAGAATCAACTCGCCTGGTTAGAACATCTACCATGTCTCGGAGATGTACTTGCCCTCTTCCTTCTTGAGCTTCCAGAAGTTGCGGGCCTCCTCGCGCTCGAGGTTACCCTTCTCCATGGCCACATCGCAAAGAGCCTCTTCGACACCTTCGCCCATGCCTTTGCTACTTCCGCACACAAAGATTCGGCCATCCAGAGAGTTTATGATGTACCAGACCAGATCAGATTGGTTCATAACCTCTTCCTGAACATACTTGCCGGTACCCACTCGACTCTGGACAACACGCTTCACTTCTTCCTCATGAACACCCCACTCACCGCTGTAAATCTCATCTACAAGCGAGTCCCGGATACCTTGCAGGACCCAGACCTTATTGGCACAGTTGGCCTGCTTGAGGCGGCGCTGGACAAAGCCACGGAAAGGGGCAATACCAACACCAGCACCAATCAGGAGCATGGGACCATCCGAGTTGAATTGCTTAGCCAGAGGGTTGGCCATCAGGCCCTTGAACATTGGAATGAAGATCTGAGGGGCACGTTCGCCAGCAGCTTGTGCTCTCATGAACTTGTGGGCCTGTCGCTCAAAGAATCCGGAGCCGACGCCAGCACGGCAGCCACGTCGCCAATCCATAGAGTCGTGGACTGTGACGGCAATCTCGATTAAGCGGCGCTGAGCATGTTCTCGTAGAGTGTATGATTCCGTTGGATCGTTGGAGAGAGAGTAGAATCGTGGCATGAGCTGAGCTTGGACGGACAGGAGCTGATCCATAGGAGGATGTGAGCTGGGGAACGCGTTGAGGATCTGTGAGAGAGTGACGTGAGGGCCACCACGGAAGTCGGAGAAAATGCTAGCACCCTCGTTGGAGCAGAGATACATGAGAATCTTTTTCTCGTTAGGGGCAGTGGCATGCTCCGCAATGACACGGAGGAGCTCCTTGGTTGGGGCATAAGATTGAATGTCGGTGGTCCAAGTGAGGAGCTCGCGACGTGTGGTAACAAGCTCACGAGGCTTGTCATCACCCCACACGGTAGGCCAGCGGCCCTTCGTGGTCTTCATGAGGACAGGCTTATCACGCTGGAAGCGTGGGATCATGAGGGCATCCAGAATCTCATCGACCGAAATCTCATCGTTGGGAGCCATGACACCAATGGCACCACCAACCTTGAAGTCGAAAACCTCCTCAGGAGGGTAGTCGGTAATGTCGAGATCAAAGTGGAAGGTTCTCTTCTCGGCGCCAGGCTTGGTGAGCTCACGGGTGTTGTGGATCCTCGCCGGATAGACATTGTGGGGAGGATGAGGTTGAACAAAGCGAGGGGGTTGAATTGAGGTGTCAACACCTTCATATCCAGGTCCAGGTACGAGGTAGTTGCTCTTGGAAGCAGTGGCTGTGGGCGAAGACTCAGAGTCAGAGCCGAGAGAGATGGCCGAGTCGGATGGCCAAGAAGTTGGCCGAGGAATTGAGGTGAAAGACACAGTTTGCTCAGGCATACCGATGATGCCAGTCAAGTTGGCGGGGATGTTCTCAAGTCTTAGACCGAGAGACTTGAAAGCATCATTATCAGGTAGAGTAACTTGCTCATACTCGACATTATTTCGGTCACCCATGCAGCAAGCACCACCACAGCAGCGATCCATATACTCAGCTGGTGTCTCACCAGTGATTCGCTGAATGTCTCTGGCATTCTGGGCGATCAGACGTGTAGATGCGCGACGACGGCGCTCGAGAGGGATGACGGGCTCATCTTCTTGTGAGTCTGAGTCGTCTGAGTAAGTCAATGAGGGCGCAATTGAAGGGGCACCCTCAGCCATGATCAGTTCGGGATGAGGTGGAGCGGCGGGGTTGACGATGCCGTCAATTCGAATAGCAGGAGCAGTCATGATGGGCCAAATTTTTGTTTGAGCCACCCGCTGAAAGTTGAGTAGAGTCGGGTGTAGGTGTTGTTGAATTGCTCTTTGTAGCAAGTAAATCGTGACGGTTTGTGCGGTATGATATAATTCGAAAGCGACGTCAGGACGCAAAGAGCATGACAGTCCAGCAACAGGGATGCGGGTGCGTGCTGTCTGTCGTCTAGAGGCGAATAAGGTACAGGTTGCAGGATTAGTAGACTTCGAGTTGCAGTAGAATTGATTGATAAGATACTTCTGGATTGAAGAAGCTTTGCTGGTGTGGTGAAAGGAAGAAGCTGAGGAAAGCTGGAGGGGGCAAAAGACTCAAATAGTAGGTAGTGGCCGACAGCGGGAGGTTTTAAAAAATCCAGGGAACCTGAGCCTGGCCTGAACTGAACTGAACACAGAGCATATCCACCGTGGGGCTATCAGACCGGGCGGGCAAAGAGGGGTGTGGCCCTAGACTACTGCGCTGTAGCCAGTCCTGAACGTCCACTATCGCTAGGTACCTATTGGGGCCTTCTGCCATCCAGATCCATTTGGTACTGTAAGATGCAATTGATGAGCAATGTATTGTAAAATCTTCACTAAGTCTTCACTGGAATCTCTCGAATTACATCAAATATGCATTGCGTTTTTCAGGTACACGCGATAATTGAATCCCTTGTAACCCAATCACCTGGCAGTCGGGTCACCAGCGACAGGCATCTTATTCTCTTCCATGGTAAAACCCGAATTCGAACGATCCCGGTCTAGGCCCCTAGCTACTCTCCTTACGACAACATGCCACAGGATAGATTGAATAAATGCATAGCAATTGCTTTGAGATGATGATGAAAAAGGGGCCTCGAGGGTTGTCTATTGTTCTGGCCAATGCCCACAAAGAAACAAAGGGAGCTCCGAAACAGGACCATTCCCTTGTCGCAATTTCGTTATCAATCAATGTTTAATCAATCAGTCAGTCAGTCAGTGCGTGTTTGTCTCACCAGAGCTAATCGAATCCATGCACGTGGGCTCAGCATCTCCAAACATTGTTTCTCTTTTCACTAAACATAAAGTACCCACGGGAATCCTTTCTCCGGATCAGAACAATCACCCATTCGATTATGCAGTATTTGTTATCTTGTATCGATAGTCGGCGAAATAGTTCCCTCTGCTTCGCTTCCATGACGGGCTATGATCTAATGCTTGCCGATCCAGTGACCGGTTTGTGCAACGCTGCCCAGGTTGCACAAGTATTTTCGCTGATTGGTTCGTTTGACTGGGAGCCACCTTTATCAATCAGCCACTTGATTGTCGATTCTTTGTCTTGACACATCAAGCATTTGTAGCGAATAGCAGTATTTTGTGCATATTCTTGGCATTCCCCAGTTCTTATGTTATGCTCTAATCTCAAGATCTTATAAACAGCATCAATTGTTTTGCTGTTCTTAACATTCATGAAGTATTAAGGAAAATGGTGAAGGGCGACCAATAATTACCAATTATCAGATAATCTGGTAACTGAGCCAATCACAGACGTAGCCAGCAAGCTAGAAAATCTAAGAAAATTCAAACTTTGGTTTAGGGTAAGATGACCTGCATAGGGTAGAGCAGCATTGATGAATCGGCTTGGCCGACAGCACAACTCGCTGCACATAGCTCTCACAGTGAGAGATCAACTTCCCCTCAATCTTTATTTTGCTGTTGGACATTGACGGGCTACACGCACGCCTCATGGTCAGATTATACAAACTTACAGAGAGCCGGAAATTACAGTTCAGGAGCCTGAACGGCGCATTCATGTAATTGTATCATCATACGAGCTACTCAACAAGCGGGTCTTTTCGGTTCATCAGTAGATCAGTCAACAACGGCTCACTACTCAGCGGCCAGGATCTCACTATCCATGAGGCTCTGTCTGATGAAGGACCGGGACCTGTTGCCGACCACTCACGGTAGGCGTCAGTGTAACGGAATCAATAAGCTCAACGGCTCCAGCATTCGGGTCAGGCCACCAGAAGAGAGAGATGCCGTCTATTCCCGCAAATGTGGCCTGTCAATTCCGTCTATGTCCCCCAACAACCGAATATAATATACAGCAGAAGGTACGATTACGACGATTTATTGACCGAGGATCTCCTCAATGGACAAATTGAGGAAAAAGAAACGCAAAATCAGGTCATTGTTCACTTCTCTTCTTCCTCTCACCCATCAGTATCCGGTCCACAGCCGAATGTTTGAAAGCCTCTTGGCGGAACCCGTCCGACGGCCGAACCGAGCGTTTCCGTGGGGCGTCCCGAGGAAAAAGAAAGGTTGGGCTGCCTTCTTTTGCTTCGTCTTGGATAACGGCGGCGCCCGCAGACGCTATCTCTTTCTCCGTTGTCGCCCAGCCCGTTGATCACGATTAGTTGGTACCGTACCTATTCGTGCCTTGGAGAAGGGTGTTTGTCAAGCAAGTTCCCCTCGTTCCCGCTCGTTCCCCCGCAATATTATTGATTCATTCAGTTTCCAACCTCCCCCCGTCTTTGATTCCGAAATCTGAGCCGATGGGTAGATGCAGATGCAGCTGTTCCAAGATGGTAAAGGGTATGGTAATTGCTGAGCTGTGACTGCCTCAGCCTCCCCGCAATCGTACAGATCGTGACTAAGCGACAGTGCAAGATTTCTGCGGTAAGTCATCCCTCTTCCCCGGCTCATTCTATCGGGGGTCGTGGTGTAGTCTAGGTAGGACCGTAGGTAGGTAAGCTTGTCAGTAGTGAGAAGGGGTGCGCCTTGGAAGGGAGTCACATGCCTCATTTACCCCGTTCTCCAACTCAATTGATTGACACGCCAACACCAACACCAACAGTCCAACACCAACATTTAGTGACCCGTGACTTTCCTCGGCTTCTCGTGCCTCAAGCTCAGATTGAGTACATACTCCGTAAAATCAGTCAAATTAATTCTGGACACAGAAACTTGCTTTTGTGGCCTTCCATTGCCAGGACATCCCGGTTCCGGACACTCTTTCCTCATTTTCCCATTCTTCCAAGTGGCTTGCCATGGCTTGGCCAATCGGATCGTCCCAACGAGCCATGGCTCTCAGCCTTGACCATGCTAAAAAGTTATCAGATTGATTGGGGTTATCAATCCCATCTAATCTCTTTAGGTTATGAGATCCTGTATGTACACGAACAAGCTCACCGATCTCGGAACCCGTCGAGCAGAATAGAACAGACCAGGACATATTGGCCATTTCCTCAATTATATGATATAACTACACTCATGCTGATCGTGCCCAATGTACCCACCGCCTATTGTTGTTGGGTTGCTTCGCTGGCTCTTTGACGCATTCATCTCATGCTGCATATCAAAACCTTGTGGCACTCACATGTACTGCACGCACACAGAGGACACAGTCAGACAACCCTACTCCCTGCTGTTTGAGCTGGCCTGTGCCAGCATTGACCTCCCTTTGAAGCCATTCTCAGCCATGGCAGCAACTTCAGGGATAGATCCCTTTCACCGACAAAACCTGGCATCACACTATTCCACGAACAGCAACTTGTTAAGCAGGGATGGAAAAGAAATTGCCTTTGTTAAACTTTTGTTCATGTTGGGACTTGTTCCACTGTGGGAAATAAGACGCCATCGTCAGCCCTGACCCAGCCCGATGGGTCAGAGTCGGACAGCAAGCCACGATCTGATAAGATGGAAAAGAACTCGAATTTTACTTCGTATGGGGAGACTACCAAGTACCGTCCCCGTCACTAGACAGGGGTTTCTCTTATCACATTCGATCGCTTCAATGATCCTCGCTGTCTTCCTCACTCCTTTTTGAACGTACTCAGCTAGCTCAGCACGAGTGATATACTTATCTGCAGGACGAGTGCCATGTCATGCTTGCGGGAATCCTCGTCAAAAGTTTACCGGGATTAGAACAAACCGACCCGACTCGCTGTTCCCTGACTTCTCCCGATACCGAGGCCAACACTTCTCTACCAAACCTGGAAGTCCATCTGGTGAACCCGAGCCTGCCCGTCATCGCTCGGCTGTCGTTCCAACTTCTGCCGCTGCTGTTGCCGTTTCGCTGCCGAAACCTTGGTTGCCGTGGTTTGCTGTTCCTCGTACTCGTTGGCATCCATGTATGCCAGCTTGATTCGAATTCTCCCGACCGCTGCACTGTTGAGACTCAAATTTTGCCATGCTCCAAGCTCTGGCAGCTGTCCCCTTAATACAAGCTCATAGAGATCAACATGTAGCTCGCCAATGAGCTCAAGCATCTGCGCTCCCCACACAGAAACCCTCAAATGGTAGTACATTGGCGAGTCATGTGCTTCAAACCGAAAGTCCTCGTTCCTAGACCAATCTCAGCGATTATTTCCCTCTTGAATCAAAATCAATGTATGGGTCATGGTGTAGATTTTCAACATGCGCCAGCAGAAATGACAACACATAGCTGGGGAGTCACATTCAACGAACCTGGTCGATTTAACATCTGACTTACCATATTGGTTTTGGTGTTGTTCTCTTGGTGGACTGGCTTTGTTGAACATCATATCCATACCAGAGAACACAAGTGTAGCCGATTTTGTCGTTGTCCAGCTCTGCTTCGCCAACTGACACGACCAGGCATTTTGATCTGCGACTTTTCAAACTAGACCCCTGTTTGGGCTTGAAACGTGCGTTGACTGGTGTAGAAGTTGGCCTCTCTGGTCCCAGAAGCTCTGTTGACGACAACTTGTTTCTTCGCTTGCTCGCTAGTGCTTGGCTAGCCAGGGAGCCCATTGTCCCATCCATGAGTAGGCGATTATGCCTCAATGCCACACCTAAGCTTGCGGGTCGTGAGAGACAGGAGTCGTATCCAGAATCCAAGCTACTGAGGCCTGATACTGATCTTAGCGGAGAAACGCAATCAAAGGAGTTGCCGCCAGTTTTGTCACCCGTCACTTGTCTGGCAATGGGGATTGGTGTAGCCGCTCCATCCTTTGCCATGTCTATCGACAAGAGGTTACGGGACTTGACGTAGCCCACAAACTGAGTCGCCGGATGTTCTGGTAATAAATCTCAAAGAACGACTGGCACAGAAAGTAGGAGCAGGGTTGAATAACTGCGGTAGACAGACTGCACACTTACATGAGTTGCCAAGAGTGGAAACTGCTTGAGCCATCGAGCGCAATTCGCTGCATCATAGACTTGTTCTTCTTCCAGTGCAATAGTGAGAAGAACATGCGGGGCCGCTCGCTGTCCTTTTGCACCAACAGCCAACAAGGCCTGAATGCGGTCCTCAGACGAGATATAAGTATCTGACTGCACTCTCTCTGAGAGACTCCTGAGATCTGACTCAGGTATTGCCCGGGATGACGACACCGAGCTAGACTCTTCTTCAAACATCCTGCCCAAGGTGATGGAAGCAGCATGTGGATCAGACGTTGAGAGGATATAAGCAGGCGTCTTTCTTGACTCGATCAACCTTCCTTGCGAAGACCGATCAGGCTGAGCGTGTTTGAGCCGAGTCAGTATCTCGCTATGCAGCATCGCGGCAGAGAAAGGGAGTTGTGAGGCCCACTCCTTCAAGACCTCGATTAGTGTATGGGTAAAGGACTGCGCGCCTGGACGAGGTGTCCACGTCTCGAATCCACAGGCAGCGATGGTCTCTTTGATGTTTGTCGGTCTTTCAGTCAGAGGAGCGGCACTTGCACCAGCACAGCAGTCGAGGAGAAGAAGGACATCGCATTTGACCATCTCAAAGAGAGTCTGGATAGCAGACCACTCCACAGTCGCGTAGCTTTTGTCACCCTTACTATTGAGACACCGAGTCAGCTTGAGTCAGACAGGGAGAACACTATTCGTACCAAGACCAAGTTGACTGCCTGGCTTTGTTGATGATCCCATGCCCGCCGTAGTAGACAATGAGAAGGGAATCTTCATTCTCATGTTCTTCCACAAAGCCCAGTACTTTGTGATTGAGCTTGCGATGAGAATTTTGGGTTGGGATGAGAAACTTGTCTGTTGTGAAGTCGTATAAATGGTGTAAGACCCTTTGTAGCTCGTTGAGTTCCCATTCAACTTCGAGTTCGTCAACTTCGAGTTCGTCTTCTTCCCATCTTATGACGAGTACTTGAACCTCGGTGTAACGAGAATATGCAGAGTTGGGAAACGCTCGCTTGGCGGCCTAAAGACTGTCAATAATCCTGAGAGTACGTAGTGCAGAATCACAGATAAAAGTACTGATTGTAGATCGTCGACAAATTGCTGGAAGTTATTCATGTGATGCTGCGACTTTGTTGTATCATGACTAGAAAGAGATGGCAAGCAGCCATTTGAAGCGAGAGATATGGATGTATGCAAAGATGTATCAGAAGCCTGCTTCTTGAAGTCAGAGACAGCCTTGGGTGTATCACAGAAGTAATACTCACTACAAATGGACTTGATGAGCTACCACTTGTCGAGCTCTGGAAGCCGTCGAACTTGGCCCCGAGTCCTTGAAAATCTGCCATTTTGAAGTGCATGGAATAGGGGCAAGCCAGGGACCATTGAGTTTGAGATATTTTGATGCATTGTAATGTCGGCTGAAGGCACGCGAGATCGATGTCTGATATTTATATATATATATCAAGAG
>JABSTL010001799.1:0-15132 GCA_013759095.1 Fusarium sp. NRRL 29148 | reverse complement strand
GGCTGTAGTGACGGATACGGTTTACCGGTATACTTGTAAGCGCGCGCCGGCGGGGGAGGGGGGGGAGGGTCAAGCAGCCGCATTCCTGACTGCGATATGATGTAAGACAGATTTGGCATCCTCGTTATCAAGTTGGAATATGATTGGACAATGCCGTGTTCTCTCGATTTGCCTCCATCCACATGGGTATGTCAGGATGATCGTCGTGATAGACTATCCTGCTTGATGCGGCTCAAACTTATGGGACTATCGTCAGGGCGTTTATCTGATGTAACCGTGCAGAGTAGCAGCACCCTCAACGGGATTGGCCGTTGTTACTAAGCTGATTGATAGGTCAATGCTATGACACCTTAACGGCATATGAGGATAACACACCGTAGAGTACCAGTTAAGCTGTCAGGAGTCTATCGCAGGAGAGAATGGGTGCTCGAATAATAGACCAGATTTAGACAAACACCATGTTCTTTATGACGATTTTAGCTCATAGGTATCAGTAATGAATGCAAATTTAGATAATTGCTATAGTCTTATAAGGCAAAATCTCAAATGAAGAGGCCATTATAACATTCTAGATCTTATATGAAGAAAAGACATTAGTATATTCCTTGCCTATCCACTAGTTTCTTGAACATAGCGATTGGCTTCATTACCAATGTACTCCTGAATAAGAGTACAGTCACAGGTCCCATGCTGAAGCAACTGCATCTTGAGGTCGTGGACCTGAAGAGTTAGCTCCTTGGCACACTGCGTCAACCTGTGATTCGCCTCCTGCAAGCTTTTCTCGGCCGACTCGAGATTCTTCTCTTGTTCGCGCTGCTTGATGCGGACCTTTGTCGCAGCCCGCTTGTTCCTCTCCCTGACCTTTTTGAGGTATGAGATATCCGTCTTGTTGACCGTGTCGCGCCTTTTGGTGGTAGGGGGAGCTTCTGCTTCTCTCTGGACACTCGCGGTGAGGATATCGTCGGGCAGACTCATCGTGCTATCCACACCGGAGCTCACCCTTCGCTTCTTTGCTTCAGGCTGTGGAGGTTCAGGGCGGTACTGCTCGATGTGCTCTCGGGAGTACGGCATATAGGTGATGTCTGAGTGATTTGGCTCCTTTGGTGACTCTGGATGATACTCGATGGTGCTGGCAGCGCTTGATAAGTTTGTAGATTCCGATCGTAGTTGAGGCACGTAAGACTCGGGATGAAACTCGGAATTGTTGGGCGGAGTCGTCAGGCTTGTGAATGACAGGTCCTGCTGGGGTGTCGCATACGGTTGAGAGAACAGAGGCTCAGGCCATTCGACCAGAGTCGGATCACTGAGATATTTGGGTATGTACTCAGCATTTTCGTTGAGGGCATACTGGGGATGATTGTTATCGTTGGGTGCATAGAACCACGGAGTTCCCAAGAAATTAGAGGTATCATCCAAGTTCTCAATTGTCGATATGTCGAGCGTTTGATCTGTATGTCCGCCGGTGCATTGCTCCATAGTAGTGACTGAGGATCCATCTGTTAGAGACGTTGCAATGACACAGAGATACCGCGAGCCCCGCAGTCTTTCGCGTGGCTCATGGCATGTTTATACTTACTTTGGCTGTTCTGTGGTATTTTATTCCGAGTTAATTTCTTTGCTCTCTCTATCCACGGAAAAACCTAGTCTTGGTCGTCGATCCGGTAGCCGGCCGCTTAATACTGTAGCCTGAAAGCTAAATGCGGACAGGCGAGTTTTTGATGTTCACGACAACATCACAGTCTTTCACTGTATTATCTTATGGGATTGTTACAAACACCACCGATTGACAAGAGGAGAAGATATCTCCGGCAGATAAACATGGTGTGTTGCAGTGTTGGTACTGCAAGGGACATTACGAGCAGGCATGCCCATGCACCCCATGGTCGATAGTCATTTAGTCGTCATGAGATGTCAGATTCGGTTGGCACAACTACCCCGCTCTAACCTCGCCTCGGCTAACCCATTCAAGGTTCCCTAGCGTACATCGTGAAATCCCCTAGTCATCGGCAGGGTATTGTTTGACAGAAGGAGATGAGGATTAGTCTACATGCATTCGGCCGAGATGTGAACAGGCCACTAGCGAGTATATCCTCATTGACCTATACATACTATGCTTCTGTCCCGATGAAAAGAAAAAACTTCCATCGATCGGATCAATACACTCATCACTTGCATTCAGCACCCCGTGTGATGTGTCTCGGCTGCCAAAGATCCGGGATAGCGCTCCTAATATTACTCAGCCCGTTGGATAATCGTTGAAATGTGATGAGAGTGGAGACTAGTAAGCGAGGGCCTTTGAAAACGGCTGCTCCAAAAGGCTTGACGGGGTTCAAGGTTCATCAGCCCATGTATCGCCCACCAATAGAACTTCACATAGCCCTGGCCCTCTGGACCCTACAAAAGATCTGGACTCCGTCGGCAAATCTAATTATACATGAGACCAATCAAGAGAGAACGGGCGTAGCACCGATGGTGGAAGCACCTTCTGGATTTCTCCACAAGCTGATGCTGAAGATGGTGTGAGCGAAGATCCTTCCAAGCCTTAGTCCATCAAACGGAAGCGAAGATGTTTCCGAAAGTCAAGCTATGACCTGTCACAGAGTGTGATGGGCGGGAGTAGTTTACCTGAAGGGTATTGGACCATAAGCTAAGGGTCAAGGTTACAACGGGATCTAGCGCTATGAAGCCAAGATTGAATGTCGGTTCTTGTCGCGAGAATGACATCACGGCCCCTGCCTCTCAGCACAAAGGGTCTCGGTATCCCACTGACGCGTAGTGTGTCGTATGGTATCTTGGCCAAAAGCTTATTTGCTTCTATTCCGAATAATGGCGCCATAACGGTAGAAACATGAATGGTCTCATGGCGAGACGTGCTGCTATCCTGGAAATCACCGAGCTCGCGATGGGGATACCGACGCCAATAGCTTCAAGCGTTTGCCTTGGGGAAAGAGGAGCTCTCCTACTGCTAACACATCTCGCGATGATATTGGCTGCATTGGTGGAAACAGGGGAGTCCGTAAAGGTGCCACTTATGTAAACTAAAGCATGATATCTGGATCACCGTCAGGCATGTCGCCAACCGTGCAGACAGCGAGTGCCACGATGCAACGTAAGCTAGTCGATGATCAGTCCCAATTTCACTTAGAGATTGTAACAGTATGCTGACTTGTACTCGGCGCTCTAGCGTGATAAGGGGCATGGATATCAAGAACCCCACGCGGCCTATCATGGCTAGAACCAGGTGGCCTCCAGGAGGTATCTCTCTTATTATACTCACTATTATCTTGCTACTCCTCGTATCATGTGACACCCTAAAGGGGTCAACAACAGTACCGACGGTCGGCGCAAGAACTGTGAGCTGCGACACAGTGATATCTCATCCTCTCAGGTCCTGGAATACAATACGATACAAGCTGATGAGCATGTATCGTCTAGCACCAATGAGACAGGAGTCGGAATAACACTTCCGTGCAAGAACCCATAGGCCGCCCAGTTCATGAAGTGCCGTATGAATGACGTTGGAACCAGAGACAAGCATAGATAGACCCCAACGCACGTTCCTCTTCACCTCAAGGCATCCAGATACAACCCTAAACAGCACCGGCCAATCCATGATACACTGGTCAAGATGTCGATAGTACTATCGCACTCGCACTTATCAACCAGCACACAAGTCCCGATGTCAAAGATCCCTGCAGCGAATCATCCGGCAACAGATTCCCCCACAATCGCACGCCACAGTCCTGGCAGCCAGGCATTTTGAGCAGAAGTAGAGAGTAAAGTCAAGACATAGCAGCCACTGTCAGCCGTAGGCTTCGTATAGTGGGCCACTCAATAAAGACTCTGTACAAAAATGCATGAGGAAATGTGACGTCGTCAGCTAGAGCAAGATCACTCAAAATTCCAACGTCTTTAGGGATTAACTGATCATTCCTTGCTGCGATGCCACTGGCGATGCTTGGTTGTTTAGCAATAATAGCACACTCATGGTTGAAATCAGCCGATTTCATGCCAGTGGCCGGTGTCTTGGGTTCCCAATGTCCTCGTCGCCAAATCTGTCTCTTGTATTATCTCTCGGTTGATGCAGCCTAGCCTCTGTGCGCACATCTCGTGTGGTTTTCGACAGAGCTTGCTGAGAGAAGCTCGTGATATGCAGGCCGGCTGACAAGGACTTATGATGTGAGATAAACAGCGATCTCGCAGAGCTCACCACTAGAAGAATTTGAGTGCACTCTTTATTCTATTTAACTTGATAAACAAACTTCTAACAGCGACTAACCTCATCACTCCCTCTCTATCATTGGTCACAGCTACGCTCGTTATGGAAACAACGAATGTATTTTGTTCACGATACATCCGTCTGACATAGATGATCTCACCGGTTACATTCTAAGAATTGTACAAAGCCGAAAGCCGTTTTTCTTTTTGGTACTCTTCTTCAATGTAAGCGACAAAGTTCAGCGTAGTATCAATAGAGTTTCTATCCGCAGGTCTCAGAGAGATTGATTACTTATTTTAAGTTCATCTGTCTGGCAGCTGACTGTTACTTCACGCGCCTTGCTCGAAGTTTAATGCCTAATTTATCCTATAATCAATGGCACAATATGCATACTTTGGTATATACTGAGGCTTATATCTACGTATCACGGCATTGATTGGGTCAAGAGGAAGGGTTCAATTAGCATAAATATCCCCGCAATATACTCCATGCTTATGGAATGCAGCAATCTACCATATGATCTGTGTGAGATGCTTATGTCCAGAGAGCGAAGTGAGTTTCCAATTATATATGTCAGCAGACGGAAATTTAGATATCTTCTTCCAAGACTCTTGGCGCAGAGTTCATGTTGACGACACGCTCAAGACCCCAATGCCAACAATAGTCTTGAGGCATCCTCATCTTATCCGTCATGCTGTACAACTTACTCAGTCGTCACTGATGATACTTATGCCATTTGAGGTGGTGGAAGTGTTGGATTGCAGAGACGGCAAATTTCGTCAACAGACGAGGCCGAAATTGCGTCACTGTGAAGGTTTAATATAAGGCTCTGTGATGAGAACTCGAAGGCGAATTAACACACCTCTACGTATGTACGTTTAAACTTTCGACTGCGGACACTTTGCCCTATTAATTCACTGTATAAATCTCAGTTATCGTTCCAAAATCTTTTTCCTGTTTAATTGATTCCTTATTGATGTCACTGGATATTCACGCTCACCAATTTCATTCCATCTCTAAGCCTAAATCCGTTTATACCACATTGCAGATATCTCCAGGTCTCCCATCCCGCAAAAGTAAAACAAACATGCGCGTCTTTCTCGTCCAGACCGCCAAAGGCCTTTTCTCCTCCTCGGGTGGTTACAAGGCCAATCACGCGCTACTACGCTACCTCTCGTCTAGAGGACACTGTGTTCGCCAGCTTTGCTACTCCTACCGTGGTGAGGTGGATAGCTATATGGATAATAGCGACGAGGTTGATTTACGACCTCATACTAGAATTTTGCACATAAGATCAGAGAGCGACAAGCCCGGGCAAGATGTGCAGGTGCATGAGCTTTGTATGGAAGGCGGTGTTGAGACGGTGGCACTCGACAGCGAGGCCTTTGACGCTGCGTTTGGTGCCAAGTCTGATTCACCGAATCAAATGGCTAGGATGTCAGCTGAGTATATCGAGGTAATCCAGAATTCTTCTCACTTGAGGTTTAGATCTAAAATTACTGACTACGTCTTTGTAGAAGGGAACGTCCTCGGCACCACTCATGGACTTCATCTCCTTCATCCAGGAGGAGATCAGACGTTTTTCTCCAACACACATGATCTACAACGACGGCCTCTCCATGAAAGCCAGTCTCGCACCAGAACTTGCCCATCTGACCATGTCTCGCATAGCAGTCGTGCATACAGCTGAACAACTTCCCTTTGGCCCCTTTGCTGGTGGCGTGCCTGGCCACTCGAGTACAACGCGCGAAGCAGATCTTTTCCAACAGCTCGACGGGATTTGGAGCGTGTCGGAGACGATACGCAAGTATGCGCTAGAGCACGGCCGGTTACAAACACGCTTCTTGGTGCATCACCCCTGGACATATCTGGTGGGGAAAGATCAAACCATCCCAGATCGGGTATTTAACTGGGACAAGAAGTTTGTTGGTATGATTAATCCCTGTCCGGTGAAGGGAGCGAGGGTCTTGGTGGACCTGGCAAGAGAGTGTCCGCAGTTGGAGTTTCTGACCTACATGAGTTGGGGCGCCGACGATGCGACTATGAAGGAGATGGAAAGCTTGTCGAACATGACGTAAGTACCTCTATTTCCGACGTACTCTATTGCCGATGTATCTTCAGGCATTGAGGATTATCTAACTAGTACGCAGCGCACGTCCGTGCTGCGCAGTAGAAAAAGATCTCTGGCGCGATATCAAAGTGCTTGTCGTTCCATCGCTATGGTGCGAGGCCTGGGGTATGGTAGTGGTAGAAGCTCACCTCCGGGGCATTCCAGTTGTATCATCGAATGCAGGTGCGCTGTCTGAGTCGATGCTTGGGCTGGATTATATCATCCCCGTCACTCCTATCACTGGAGAGCGCGACGAGTTGGGGCGATACACTATACCCGAGCAAGATGTAGCGCCATGGGTTGAAGTTATCACCAAGCTCATGCAGGATCGGTCAGAGTATGAGAGGGTCTCGAATACTGTGCGGAATACAACGATTAAATGGTTGAAAGACAACAGTGAGGCGGATATCGAGACTTGGTTGATGTGTATGAGGAAAGGGTCAAAGATTTGAGTATGGAATGGCATCCGTAGAGATTGCAAGACCCAAATTACATATCTGTACCATCCAAGTCAATCTAATTTACGCCAGCAAGCATGTTTTACAGCAATGGTGCTTTACCTATACGTGTAAATGACTTCACCGCAAAGCCGCTGCACTTGAAAGATTTGAGAAGCAATTCATTTGGTACACCAACCCAACAATCATCCAATGGCAATCTTCAATCGACCTCGCCCCTCATAAAAGAACATGACGCACGAAGGTAGAACTCTGAGCATGAGCCTCGTCGTTGATGGGATCCAATGGTTCGATTTGCGAACATTCACCACGACAAAGCATGATATCACAAGTAATGGATGTTATCACCGATCCGTAGCATTCTTTGCTGACTATACCAATACAATCTGATAGCCATTAATACCAATCTGATACTTCCATTCCAAAATGAGAGACCCCTCAAGCAATACCAAGCAAGCCCTCCCAAGGTAGGAGCTGTATCTCCCCCGACCTAGGCTTCTCCAAAGACAAAACATCATAACTCCCGAGAGCCCAACCCCTGACCCCATCCCCTTCAGGAAACGTGAAACTCACCTCATCCTTACTAAAGTTGAGGATCGTGGTGGTATGTCTGTCGTTACCGATCCTCTTGAACGCAAAGACATTCTGATGCGTGTTATCAATAATCTCAAGGTCCCCGTACACGAGCAGGTCCTTGTACTTCTTGCGTATCTGGATACTTCGCTGCCAGAACCGATAAGGCGAGACAAGCATGGTGCGGTCGTTTGCACGGCCTGCAGAAGTCTGTAGAGCTGCGTTGACGATACTGTAGTCGTCGTTCACGCGCATCCAGGGCTTGACTCCCGCGGGGCAGAAGCCGCCGTTGGATGTAGAATCCCACTGCATAGGGGTCCTGGCATTGTCACGAGCTTTGAGGCGCAGAAGGTTCTTGGCTTCTTTCCTTTCCGGAGACCCTTCTGGGAACTGAGCGCAGACACTATACAAAGGAGACCATGTCAGTAGATGTCTCAAGTGACGAGAGTTATGAGACTTACTTCTTGATGTAGGAGATAGACTCAATGTCTAAGTACTCTTCGAATCCCCAGGACTTGGGCACGTTCCGCATACCGAGCTCTTCTCCCTGGTAGACATATAGGGTGCCAGGAAGGCTATTCTGCATGATGGAGAGCAGCTTGGTGCCTGCGACGCGATGCTCATCCGAGTCGTCGCAGAAACGTGTGACAGAACGTGGCTGGTCATGATTCTCGCAGAAGAGCGTGTGCCATCCGTCCTGATTAACGAGCTTGCAAGCCTTGGCGACTATGTCCTTCAGCTCACTGACCTTCCACGGCTTGTTGCTGAAGCGGCCTTTCTCAGGGACGATGTCAAGGCCGATCATCTCAAAGGTGAAGATCATATTGAGCACGCCTTCTTCCGCTTCCACCATCTTGAGTCTCTCCTCTTCATCCTCGAGGTACGGCATCTCGCCGACCGTGAGGGTGTCGTACTTTGAGAATACGGCCGTCTTCATCTCCTGGAGATAGTCCATGAGCCGGATCCCGTTGGCGAAGTAGCATTCGCCCGGCTGGTACTTCCTGCCCGGGTGACGGATCTCCGCGTCAGGGAATCTCTGGTCCTTGGAGATGAGGTTGATGACGTCCATTCGGAAACCAGAGACGCCCTTGTCAAGCCAGAAGCGCAGGATGTCGCAGACTTCCTCTCTGACGAATGGGGTCTCCCAGTTGAGATCGGCCTGGAATGGACTAAACAGCGAGAGATAATACTCATCTGTCTTGGAGTCATACGTCCAGGCCGACTCTGTCTCGTCAAAGAGGCTGCACCAGTTATTCGGTGGCTGCCGATTACCCTGCTCGTCATACTTTGGCTTGCGCCAGATATACCAGTCTCGTCGTGCGCTTACAGCGGACGAGGCTGAGTCGATGAACCAGGGATGCTATAGCGTCAGGTGAAATCAGTCACGTTAAACAGCACACAGAGTTCGAAGCACTATCTTACCTCGGTCGAGGTGTGATTGACCACCAGATCCATGATTAGCTTCATGTCGCGTGCCTTGAGCTCGTCGATCAAGTGGTGCACGTCTTGCATTGTGCCGTAGGGACGATGGATATCGCGGTAATTCGACTGTGACAAGGTCAGTGGGTGCTACATTAATTTTCATGAGGAGACGGGTGTCGTACAATGTCATATCCCATGTCCTTCTGTGGGCTTTCGTAAACTATAGCGTGTGTTAGATTGGAAGCGCGTCGCCACCGATGGGATAGGTCTCACCTGGTGAGATCCAGAGAATGTCCACTGTGAACACACACACGTTAGATCATGAGCATAGCAGGGGATCAGTTCTTACCGCCCAATTCTTTGAGATAGTCCAGCTTAGCTGTGATGCCGTTGATGTTCCCAACACCATTAGAATCGGTATCAAGGAACGATGCGGGATAGATCTCAACGTCATGTAAGTCTCGCGCAGCAGCGATAGAAAGAAGATAATACCTGGTATACAATAGCTTCCTTCCACCACTTCCTGTTGGGGGCTCTTCCAGGAACTTGACTCATTTTTGCAATGTGAATGTTGGCAAGATTGATGTTTGATCGTCTTTGACATAGTCCCTCGGCTCTGGCTGTTCGTTTCTGAGGCAAGTTATATAGGCATCTTGACCAATGCACAAAGCTCCCTCGAACAGGTTTTCGCATGATGGCCAGCATTTTCAGGTGTCTAAGCTGCTAAAACCATCATAATGCGTCATGATCTTTTGTTAAGGGCTGTAGGTATTACGAATGCTGAAACGCAATATACTTGTACGCGATAGATGACTGCCTAATTCAGTGAGTGATTTGACAAATGAGGTGATTTCGCTAAAAACTGCCGTGGAATGACCCCGCGCGTATTACAGACCATGATGAAAATAAAAGTCATTATGTACTGAGCTGCCCTGATACCCTTAGAGTCTATACAAAACTTTACGTTGATTTGGAATCTTGGATGAGGTGATAATGATATGACGATATCTTGAGTTGTCTTCATGTTTCGTATACATACCCTGTATCGTTAGCGTTGCAGTCAATCGTCCCCACTCTGACATTTGTAACCCCTGGGGACTGTACTGTGCTGAATGCATGAAGTGAGATATGACTTGCGTTCAGCCAATCAAGTATTGTTGCTTGCTACACGGCAACTTGTGTCAATCCTTGATTTTCAGGGTACTAACTAAAGCTAAAATAGACGAATGAGCACCAACAATCTTATCGAACGATTCCGCTTGTCCCGTTGTCAACGTCCTTAGTGTCCCCACTGCACTTCAGTAACTTTGAGCACTCGATGTGGAGCATTGTCACATGCACCATCCTCAAGCGGGACTCTGAGTTCTTCATGCTGGTTGAAGTTATCACTCACATGTCTCAACTCAGACAACACCGTGAATGGAGGGATAATTAACTACCTGCTCTAACCTGGCGGAACAACTCAAAAGGGACATAATACAGAAAGAGAGCATCTTAGTTACGTGCTACCGTATAAACTCATGAAATTGAGTAGCGCTGGTGGATTAATTCAGCTAGATTTAGACCTTCTAATTGGCTATCAGCTAAATAAAGATCTGACATCTTGCTATTTAGCATCGTTAGCTAAATAAGCCATAGTAGCTTTGACTAGCGTGGTATCCACCGGCGCTATCCAATTTCGTGAGTTTATACGGTAGTGCTACCGGTTTATCATCAAGCAGTAGTTTTATGAGGACCTTCACGCACAGCGCGCTCATCTGCCTTGACAGGCGGCAGAGACTCCGCTCCAACAGCAGCCAACCCACCCTCTCGTCTCCCGGAATATCCCCTCTGTCCCTTTTCGACACCAGGCTTATCAGCGACCGTATCCCTAACCTTATCAAACACAGAGTATGCTGTACTGGCACCGACACCCTCCAAGCCACTGCGCTCCTTCTTTCTCTTTCTCGGGTGGACTCCTCTGATTTCGCGGTTCTCTTGGCCGATCAATGGCCTGCCGTGCAGGGTATCAGTAGAGTTGTAGATATCCTTTGACGTCGAGCCTGGCATATCTAGAGCAGGCATGTTCAAGGCTTCGGTTGTGTAGTTTCTCTCGGGATTCGGGAGAAAAGTATTCTCTGCGGGTGCAGTTCCTGGTGGGAAGGTCTTGGCGTGGTACTCTGGGGCCGCGTCGTTGCCTTGCTCATTACCTGGCTTGTGCTAGAATTGGTGAGAAGATGGAATAACTGGTAGGATACTGCTACTCACCCACTTCTTTACTGCAGGTTGAGTTGGGTTGACGCGGGCGTGGAAGGGCCCTTGACCAACGAGGGAATCGGGGTTCTTGGCCGCCATGTTAGTTATTGTTGTAAGTGTAGATGCGAGTGATAACAAGTCAGCAACTCAATCACAGCATTTGGAATATTGAGATTAGATGAATGAGAATGAAGGACAGCTTTAGTTTTCGTAGGTTTCATGGGTTTATAGAGAAATTCAGTGGCGGGAGTACTAGAAGGTTAATGAACCGAGTGACATCGAGCACAGCGCAATACTTGATGTCCTTTCTAACTGCAAATTCGACGCCCGAACGAGAGTCGCACATGGGCGGTTTTCGTACGTGGCTGACCAAGACATACGTATTGCTCTCTCATGCTACCATCATCGTGACTGATGGTTGAAGCTTACGATAGCTCAATGAGTGGTGCTGATAATGTTGACGTCATGACAGCAAAATATATCTATCACTAAATAAGTACTTACTATTCTTTCACGTGTCTTCCTCTAAAGGTTAGTGTCGATTGATTACCGCCAAACTGCGCCGGGGTCATTCCGGACTAGAGATCATCATATTTGGAGCAAATGTTAAGACTAAAGTCTTCGATGGAATTTGGCTACTTCGCTTTGCTAATGCGAGATCCGATCCTAACCTGTTGCCATGAGAAAGCTAGCAGATTGCCGTTCAGGGCAAACCATCTGTTGCTTGATGACACACTTTCCGAATAGGCAGCTCTGCAGATATCTTGTCATTGCTTTTCACCTTGTTCGCTTTCTTAGGCTTCACGTGAACCGGGTAAGCTAGGCCGGCGATGCGCTGCCACTCATCATCTGACTCAAAGTCTTTCCGGATGGGATCCAGAAGACTATTGAGCGCTTTGATCACCGCGGGTTTCATCATCTGCGGCGTCAAAATATCGCACTTGTAATCCACTTTGAGCTTGGAAATATCCTTGTAGACCAACGTCTGGCCATTTCGTGTCTCAACCGTGAATCTTGGCTTGCCATCAGTTTTCAGTGCCTCGACGCGCAAAATGACATGCTCTATAAACGCAATAACACCATTCCCTTCGACTTCCTTCGGGACGCAAACAGCCTTTCTTAGCTTTTTGGTGACTTCGTCAGCAGTATCGAGAATGTTGATCTTGGAGCTTGGCTCGCTTGAACTCATCTTCTGTACCTCCCCAAGACCAGGGACCATGGGGTTCATCAAGTGTGCTCGCACTTTGTACCCAAGCTTTGGCATGTGGTCGATAGCAACAGTAAACAATTTGCGTTGATCTACACCGCCCAGTTCTGCGTCAACATCAAGGTACTCCTCGTCGAGACTGCCAGATAGGGTATTCCACGCTACCAAGCGTCGGATTCTCGCCTTGCTTGACGACTTCAGAGCCAGCCTTGATCAGCTGTGACACGGTGACATTATTCGAGAATTGAAATCGGTCGTCTTGGTACTCTTTGCTGTCCTGGAATGAGCTCCCCACCACAAACTCAAGCTTGGAGACATCGACCCCGATAGCTTGGAGCGAGCTCCTGAGGAGGAGTCTGTAGTATTCGCATCGGTGATTGATCACGTCAAGGGGCGCGTGGCTGTCCATGTGTGCGTGTTTGTCGGCGAGGAGGATCTTGACGTGGCAACCTGCGTGGAGGAGTTCGGCGATCTTGACCATGGGTACGAAGTAGCCGCAGTGAGGCTTTCCTGTAGGGGCGGTTCCCCAGTAGACACGGAGAGGTCGTTTTTCTTTTGAGGATCACATTGTCGATGATCTCAAGGTTCAGGACTTCTGCCAGGTTGGCTTTAATCAGGGTAATCGATTCCTCTGGGGTCATGGCGGTCGGCTTGGAGAATTCCGTGACCTGTTAAATTGACCGGAGGGGTCTGATATTTATAATGACGGGAAGGTGAGTCACGCCGACATTACATGCCGCGATAAAAGTTAAAGCTGGAGAAGGTTTCGTGTCAAAGTTTATGTTGACATCTCATCCTTTCGTTTCCAAAGAGGCGCCATGGATTTGAGTCAATGTTCGACATGTGTATGTGATAAGAAATGTCTAAAATTCTGTCAACATCATATCAAAGTTCGCATCAGCCAACATGTTATCTATTTCCCCGTCATTCAGGCTGATATTGATATCACAGGGGATGGAAACCGGCTTTTGATGGCCTATTTCCATCATCCACGCCTTGAACCTCCCCAGCAGATCAGGGTCATCAGCTGCCGTCTTGTCATAGCCCAGTATCTCGCGGCCACGTAACCTCATCGCCTCATCAGAAGGAAACCCAGCGCCGCGAGCTATCTCCCCATCGACGAAGCTGATGAGACCGCTCTCGAGCTCACGCGAGCAAAAGACTGTAGCGGGACGATCGTAGCGCGATGCGAAGGTCTCGATATACCCGTCCAACAAAGCCTGATTGGTCTCGAAGGGCGCCTCATCATTCCCGACGAATATTTCAACCTTGTCGGAGCTGTGAGATGTCGTGGCTGCGCTGGACGAGGCCGGTGAGGATGAATTAGCGTGCAGCATTTTCTGGTTGGGGAAGGCGAATGGAGGAGCAAAACCTGTGCCTCCGTCGATGATGCTCCAGGAATTGATGTCCAGTGGAAGGCCAGGCCCGGAAGGCAAGATACCAACATCACGTTTGAACCGCAACAGCCACTCGGCGTTGTCGGCAGCGGTCTGGTTCCATGGGTCGTCGCTGAGACGTCGTCAGCGGATATCGATCATAAAAAGGAGTGAAAATGGGCACTAACTCATCGAAGATTATGCACCGAGCTTGATGCTGAATCTCGGCATCGGTGGGTACATGACAGTTCGGATTGTTGAGGGACATGATGGAAGTGACCCAGCGAGTCAACTCGCGATTCAGGCGTCGGTAACAGTTGACATCGGTCAAGAAGAAGGCTCCCGCTTTTCCTGCAACTATTTCAGAGCAGGGATGCTTTCGTGCTATTTCATTCAACTCCCGGTGTCGAGCCTCCGGATTCATCAACTCATACGAGCTCTCGGGCGTCTCGGCTTTCGCGGCGGTTGCGATATAAGGGAAAGGAGAGCGGCGATCGTTCTCGATCAGATCTGTACAGATGCATCGTGTCAGTATCCCATCATTGTAGGTTTTGGTGGGAAGGCATACACGGAGGAATAAAGTTCTCAACCATCTTGAGCACTGGAGGGTCGAAACCCCAATCTCCCCTCCACGAGGCCATCGTATCGCCCTTCCTGAAATGTTCCGCAAGGTGGTCCACTCGAATGGACCAACTAGACATTGCGATACCACAAAACCCGCAGCGCGATCGTATATCAGGTCCAGTGACCTTCCAGGACTTCATACTCCAGTCCAGGAATTTGACGTTATGCATAAGCCTCAGGTGTTGATTCAGGTGATCCTTGCGATAGAACGTCCTGTCTTCAGGGCGCCTCTCCATGCAGGCCAAGACGTTATGACTTTCGATGTGCTCGTCGCTCGGCTCAATTTCGCCGCAGAAGGCACAGCAGATCTGGTTGCTCTGGGGGTCTGGGACCCGAGGGCCATTGGGAGCGCACATCCACCGTTCAAGAGACAGGTGAAGTGACTTCTCATGTCTCTGCCAGTCATACTTAGTCCCAAAGGTGTCTGTGCAGAACGTACACTGGAACTTCTTGAGGGCCACGGCTGAGTAGGTCTTCTCTTTGCGCTTAATAACGGGTCTCCTTCGGCGCCGCCCACGCTGCCTCGTCATGGAACCGAAAGAGGCACCACTCGAAGTGCCAGCACTACTAGCCGAAGAGACGTTGTAAAGTGAAGGGTTAGACCCTTCATCGGTGGAAGCAAAGGAGCGAGGGCTGCTCTGCCCCGAGGGAGTCTTTGAGTTCAAGGCGACAGCCTGTGCGATAGCTGTGACTGATGCGGGTTCATTCTCGGGAGGTGAGTCGACCCAACGCTCCAGGGGGTTCATGTTGTCTGCGTTATTCTCAAAGGCAGATGTAGTACGGCGGCAGGGAATGTCGATAGGGCCAGTCCAGGTGTTGCGAACGTAGGGAGAGGTGGATCTCGGGCGCTTGACCTTGCGTCTACGGCGCGCATTGGTGAGCCAGTTCGAAATTTGGGTTCTGCTCAG
>JABSTL010001792.1:0-13939 GCA_013759095.1 Fusarium sp. NRRL 29148 | reverse complement strand
CAGTAACAGAATTGTCTCAGCTCCCCTCAGCCTCCTTCTTGTCAATCTACGCTTATCTTGAAGTCGAGACCGAGTTATCCGGGCCACCCAAGAGTAACCTAGCACAATTGATGGTGCGCGTTAATTACTTCTAGTCCCGTCAAAGACGGCTATCCCCACTTGCCGAATGAGGCATCTCGAATTACGTGACTCGTGGGAGGCGTTTCTTTTTAATTCAAGAGTCACATGTCTCTTTTTTTCCCTTCGATTCAGCTTCTTTTTGCATCAAAGCGTTTCGCTTCTATGCAAGCCTCTTTTTCTTAGCTATCGATTCTAGGAATCTTTTACCTGCTCTTTATCTCTTAGACCTACTTCTCGGCTACAGTCTTGGCTTTTCTAACACGTGCGTATCGGTAAACGATAACCGACTCAAGTTCCCCGATATTATCCCCCTGAACTATTGCATTACTCCCTCAATAACTTGTGCTTGTTCCATCCAGGGTAAGATTCGTAGCCTCCGCGATAGCCAAGCTGTGTACTGTACCCTTATGCGGTGGTTTATAAGGTGACTCGGCCCCCGGAGATGATTCCGGATTTTACCTTAGCGAATGGCCCCCCGTGTAGAGTCCACTTCACTGCGGGAGGCAGCCTTAAGAGGGAGGTGGTAAATTGGCCAAGGGTCGAGACTGGTAGACTTGTAACATGTTATGCGACGATTGCTGATTGATATTACGTACAGTAGCTTGTGATCTTTGCAGGGTAGTTTCGAGCCTGGGGCATGCAAGACACCAAAAAAGCAATGCCTAATAATATTTCCTTCTAGAATAATAAGCGGCGCAGTAGAAACCCAGTCGAAACGCAAAAAAAGTCAGCTGCAACGTATAAGCAACGTCTTTTATATCCGTGGTTGGGGTCATTTGTCAGATCTTACAGAGTCAGGGTCGCAACCTTGATGATTTGCATTTGAGTTATTTTCTGTCCTCGCCAAAACGTTTCGTTGATCTTAATTTGTCAAAGCTTTTCAGCCTCAAATCATGACATAATCTGCTGTGGCTTACACGTGGCTCAGTAATCAACCTTGATGAGGAATCACCAAATTGCGCAACATCACGTGATGCGATTCCCATTTCAAAGCGGCTCTGTGCGATTCTCTCGAGATCCATGAGAAAGCGGAGGCAATGAGAAAATAATAATATAAACACATCGCAGCCTCAACAACGCAAAGATAACTCACTTCATCTGCCGGAACTAAATCGAGCCTCATCTCACCGCATCTTGAACTCTCCGCCGATCTCTGTAGATCAATACCAACAAAGACACAAAAAATGGTGCATCACATCACTTCAAACGATGAGCTTCAAAAGCTGCTCTCGTCAACAACATACGTCGCCGTCGACTTCTTCGCTGACTGGTGTCCCCCCTGCAAAGCCATCGCACCCGTCTACGAGCAGCTCGCCACCAAGCACAGCGTCGACAACGTCCTCGCCTTTGCAAAAGTCAACGTAGACCACGTCCAGGATGCCGCGCGCCAGTACGGCATAACAGCCATGCCGACCTTTCTCTTCTTCAAGGAGGGGAAGCAAGTCGCTGTCAACGGGCAGGTTGAGATCAAGGGCGCTGACCCGAGGAGTCTGGGAGCTGCTGCTGAGAAGCTGGGGGGACTAGCGCAGAAGAGGGTTTCTGGAGCGTAAACGGAGAAAAAGGTTCGGGGATTTTACTCCTGGGGATCGGCCCGTGGAGTTTGGAATTATTCTTTTGGTCTTTGACTTTAGCGTGTTGGCACTGGAATGCGGCCATCGTGGGGGGTGATGCTCTGAGTACGACAAGGGAATAACAGAGATGTCTGTTTCCGGAGTATGATGAAACCCGACTACAGGTGCATAGCATCATTTGAGGTCTTTTTGACTCGATGGCTTTGAGAACAATTGATAGAGGAATGCTATGAATCCATGTATGACGATGAATTGTTATTCGCTGGTTACTAATGTTTCAAGTTACACCGTGATATTGCGATCAGCATCGGTGTCACACGCAATGACAATTGACAGCGGTTAGTGACCCAATCGTATCCACAAGGTCTGGCCAAGAGTCTTTTAGCCTTGCAAATCGATAAGATCAGCGAGATAATCGTAGGGTCTTCCAAGGGTTCGACTTACCGACAGAATTGTGTCATTTGTTGGGGCTTTTGGTCAACGTTCAGGGTAGGGGGCTTGTTAGACTTGTTTAAATGTCGCTCAACTTCATAAGGGAAATGTGATCAAATCACAGTCTAAGAACTTGAAATAACTAAGGAAGATGTTTTGAGATACCTGGAAAAGAAGTGTTTACTTTAGATTGCTATTTATAGATGATGATGGAAAGCTGAAGCGGTTATTTTATGATGCTTGCACACAACAATATGAAATCGAGGAATATTTACTGAGAGAGATAATCAATATATGTGAATTCTTCCCTGAAGAGTGTCTGGCCATGCAAGACAACTTGCCGATAAGAAATCAATAAATTGTATTGTTCTCTTGCCATGCTATTACAAGAAGGGAACGCGCTACAGCAAAGAACTGCCGCGATGTCCTTGGTGAACAGGGCTTCGATTCTTATAATGTGCGCGTTCAGAAGCTAAAGGACTTTGTGCCCTGGGGGCTGAAGCCTCTTTCAAAACCCTAACCTTATCACACTCTTATTCGACATTGGAGTTGCAGACACGGGACGCCATAGACTGATTTCTGTCCGTTTATGATAAATCGTTACAAGCCTTAGCTCCTTGGGCCAGAAGTCTGGGTTACCTTCAACTATCCCATCGATACTTGTCACCCAAGTTATTCAATGCTGATTGTCCGGGATTGGATGGAATCTTTGCCACTCAAAATTACTGTTCGCATGTAACTAGCCATAGAAACAATTAAACTTGACATTATAATGTGATGGAGTCCGCTTTCGATACCGGAGTTCTGCCTGCTGCGGTAGTGATTTTTTTAGAATCCTTCTAAATGTTGGCGAATTTGTTAAACTTTGTGTTATCCGGGGGGCGCAGACATAGCCTTTGGCTACAATGGCTCATGCTTGAAGTGTTTTTGAGTCTTTCGTGGAGTAAAGTCGCGAGGGTAGCAAGCATATGTCTTTGCTGCGTCGAAGTCGTCAGCAACGATCGGTCCTGTTACGTCCAGTAGGTGTCCAAGGCGCCCATGAGCTGCAACGACATGAGATTGAAGTTTGGATGAGCGGATTTGGAGTTTAGTATTGGGATAGTCCCCTTATGTATCGACATCAGGTTCAGAGACTCCATCGCCACTTGGGCCAACTTCACTTTAAGATTTAACGAGAGGCCCATTGAAAAGCTCGTCGTGGAGAATTCGGTGAGTTGCCGCTGTCATTGTCGGGGATATTTGGCTTTGTCTCGGCTTCTTCACTGGAGTACGGTTGAGTGGTTTTGTATATGAGGGCCGAGAATCGATTGAGCCTCGCATCCCAAGAGTGATAGGGGATCAGGATTCGTGTTTGAGGATACAGATGAGTCCGAGGTTAACAGATTGCCATATCTGTATAAATAAAGTCAGCCATTGTGTCACTCGTTGCAGGGTTATACCCTTTGGCTCAAGAGAAAGAAGCATGGTTTGGGATATCTAAGGGTAAAGGAGTCACAGACTTGTTGCGAACATGACAGCTATAATATAAAGAGCGAGAGCAGCTTCAGGGTTACTGTTGCGTGATTAGTGACTGAAAAGGAGGGAATCCAAGTCTTTCGAGCTGGCTGCGGCGACGAAGAGCAGAGCGAATGGTTAGACAGTTTAGTTGAAGCCTGTGACATATCAACGAGACAAGAAACCAACACCGAAAACTGAGATGGAGATGGAAGAGGTGCTGGGTATGTTTCCCATCCCTGCAGATGAGTTGCTATTGCGAACTGGCTGGCACAAAGTGCCATCTAGCAACGCGTCCACTACAAACGCCGCGAAGTTACGCGTTACGCCCGCCAGTCAGCCATGGGAACAGCCCAGTGACCTAGGTCTTCACTGGAAGTCGCGTCGCCACCGTCGACCAACGGTATGGATACTTGAACAAGGCTCTGTTAACCTGCTTCCGAGCACTGGAACAGAAGCCTCTCTCGGAATTTACGGCGTACCTTGTTCACTTGTTTGACTCTCAGACTGCTCTTTGATAACTTGGCTTGGGGCTGACACTGGCGATCAAGTGGTCTCTATCGTCCATCTCCGTTGTGCCAGTGGCAGTGACGGTGAATGCTCAATCTCCACAACAGCTGTTTACCTCACACCTTTTCCTACCTCGATGTTTCCTCCATCTTTCATCTTCCAACATCGTCTCTCAACCTCTTCCCTATCAATCTTCTAAACTACCAACAACTCTTTCATCCATCATCGCACCTCAACCTGTACCCCAGAGCCCATCCTCTCGAGACAGTCACCCTTGAGGTCGAGCACCCACTACTCAGGTCAAATCCAGTCATCCACGTCGACGTAAGGACAAGTCCCCCACTCTGCACTTTCGACGTCTGTACTAACCGTCAAATAACAGAATGCCGGCATTCCCATTCGCCGATCTCCCAACGGAGATGCGTCGGAAGGTTGTGTTACATGCCCTCCCATCCGTCACTGTGCCATCACGGTACCTATACTCGAACATTGCCTGGCTACACGAATACTCAGAAGAGCGGGCCATCAAGGCCCTGCTGAACACCAACGCAGACGTCGCTTCTCTCGCGAACCAAGTGCGCTGCTTGAAGGCTGTGAGCTGTGATCGGGGCGCCGTCATGTCTAGCATTGGCGGTGTGCCCTTCCGTATCGACCCTTTGCACGACATCTTCCAGGTAGTCGACATGCGTCTGCCTGCTCTTCGGCCTTCTGTCTCCTGAGACCCGCGGAGTAAGGAAGGTCTTCATCGCCATGCCTTGCCTGTCGAAAACATTCTCAGTGTGTCTCGCACCGTCTCGCTTCGCCGAGGTGAAGCCCGTAAGTATCCCCCATAAGCTTTGACATATGATATAGTTTGCTAACGGAATTAGCCCCGGAGAGCGACGACCAGAGCGATGGTTCCGGCCACGGTTCAGACCAGGCTTGGCCATCCGAGCCACAGACATACTTCGAAATGTCGATGGAGAAGGATCTACCGATCTTTTCTCGTCTCCCCAAGGCTAAAAATCTCTCTCTGACCATTGAGAACGCTGGCCGAGAATGGAACATTGAAGGGTTCCAAATGTTTGGACCTGACGTCGTAGGTCCGCGGTTTCACGGCAACGATTGGGGCATGGCACGCGCCGGGGACCATTCATATGCGGCTCAGAACTTCTTCATCGATCGTGGAATTCGCGCGGACACCATAACACCATGGAAATTTGTCAATGGCTGGGATTACCTCAGCAAACCTGAGGATGTATCCCATTATTCACCCGGAGACGCGCGGTTCTCCCCACCAAACATCGGCTTTTACGGGTACAGTCGCGGCAACGTCTCCCTTGGAGGTCAATGGGCCGGGTTCCGACTTTGGGTGGCGAAAAACAAGGTCGAATTCAGCCCCCTCTCTTGGTGGGAAGTTGAGCCTCTCGTTAGAGATTACCACTCCATCGAAGAACGCGGATATCGCACATGTTACCCCGGCTTCGTTGCACGCGTGTGGGTGATCCGGTCCGAGAAGGATGTCGAGGCAACTAAGCGACCACACCACCATTGGATGGAGGTACGTGAGGCCGAGATTGGGGATCCCGCGTCTATTGATCAGATTTGCACCACATGGAAGATGGTGCGCCATATGCTGTCCCGTGTTCGTGGCGCAGTCTCCATCGAAGACGACAACGAGCTGAACCTCGCTGAGGGAAGCTACTCTCTTCAGATGGAACCCGTCAACTAGAGCAGATGATGAGATGAAGACCGTTCATGCAAGCTGTCGAAGCCGCGTTGCACGGAGAAAGACGAGTCGGGGAACAGGTGCGTATCATTGGATTTTGAGGGGGACTCTTCCAGGACATCAAGTGTGAGAGAATGTAGCTTTGATAGAGAAGATAGTAAATACCTGTTTCCTCTAACCACATGGCGTCTTGAATTTAGTTGACTGCTCACCTGTACCTTGTACATTCCGAATCCCCGCAATCCGGGCGCCCTGTCCAGATCACGTTACGTACGGTGATTATCAGCACATAGTCACAGGTCTTCCTGTCTATTCGAAGACATCGAAGCACCGAGCAGCGCTGCAACTCAGCCGCGTATAAATATAAGCATATCTATAGATTCAGGCTATAGAAACAGGACCGCTTAACCCAACTAAATCTCAGAATCGTCCATCCTAGCATTTAATCCTTATGCCCCAAATCTTTCCTCCATGGCTATCCTTCATCCCTATTAACTGTGGTTTCTTCAGAGATCAGGCCCATGAAAAACATAGAAAGTAGTCCTCACCGTAGGCAGATGTAATTCCAGCAGACAGATTTAAATGCACACAGCCGTATATGGCTTTAAACCAGTAGTGCCCAACTTAGGTACACAGGTGGACATGCAACATTGTTTAGTTATGGTGCATACGGCGCCATTTAGTCGGTAATTTGGGTATAAGAAGAAGTTTGGGGCTTTTGGACAGCCGCATCCACAGCCTCTCGGTTCAAGGGGGGCTGCCACGGCGAATGACATGTACAAGGTACAAGCGACGAGGAATGACTTGATTGTTTTCTCTTTTCAGTCAGCCATCTTGCCAGCCAGCCCGCATCGAGTATGTAGCTTATCCAGACAATCACTCCTTGTCCTGTTTTGGCACGTTTACGAGTAGTGCTAAGATACATGTTTGATGAGATGACAGCGGAGTAGGATACTTGATGATACTGACCCGCATTATTGGTCATGCACAAGTCCATGAACCTTGATCTAGGCGGTGGCGAGTAACTTCAGAGGTATCTGACAGAGAAGTTTGGCTTGTACATGTGTTTGATCTTGGTGCGAAGCACCAAAGCTGCGAATGGATGCTAACTTGATCAACCTGCGTGATAAGCGTGTAGCAGTAGTTGACACGGGAAGTATATGCGTTCAGATTATCAAAGAGGTCAGACCCCAGACCAAGTCCCTGGTTCTCTTCCAGGGCATTGCGAATCTGGCTCTGCCGCTGAATCAGAAGAGGAAAAAGATGCTGAGAAGTAGTCTTATACCGGAAAGCATGAGTCTAGGCTTCTGAACAAAGGAGGCCATGACTTTGGTCTGGGTACATTCAATCACAGTGTAGAAGAGAGGGAGGCATTGTCCCAAGACAAAAGGAACAAAGGCGGGTTCCACTTCTAGACCGGTGCATATGGAGACCTCCTAACGAGTCTTGATGTAAATTGCGAGGCCTATAGTTTCTGATCGAACAAGATCTGGAGCATGATTAGAGCTCCTGTCAAGAGGGGAAGGCTTACGCCTCAAAAAGCCCTTCACCCCTTCGTCACCAAGCATCCACCCCTCTTTCGCAACTTTCAACAAGTCTGCAATCAAGAGGACGTCAGTATCGTCGTTGTGATCAAGAACCAGTGACAAAGAGCCTCTATAATGCTATCGTAACAGCAGACGAAGGGATCCACGAGATCGACGCCCTCGTTCTCGCCACTGGCTTCGGCGCCATCACGGGTGGCCTCAAAGCCATGAAAATCATCAACAGCGCGAGAGAGGGACTTTCAGAGAAGTGGCCAAATGGAACGTGGACACACCTCGGCTAGATGACAGCCGACTTTACCAACATGCTATTCACATATGAACTCCAAAGGTCAACGGCTTTATCTAATGGCCCAGCATGTGTTGAGTCCAAGGTGATTGGATCGCTCGAGCTATAGTGCTAGGGAGGCAATAAAGTAGCGCATGCGTGCCACTGTGAAGTGACAGGATAAGCATAGAGAGTTGATAAACGGCATGACGGCTGATACACTTTTTGTCATGGCCAGCCAATTCCTATTTTATGGGAAGCCGAAGGAGGCGCTGTACTTTTCGGGTGGAACCCTGCTCTATAGAGAGTTAAATGGTGACGCCGCTGAGAAGGGATAAGATGGATTTATGCTTATTCGGCCAACTTGGACAAAGTCTCGTGTTTTCGTATTTACGGTACCCACTTGCGCGATGAGTGACCAATGCCCGTGCGATATTTTGTGAGAACGACAACGGTAGTGACTCAATCGCAGCACAGCCTTGAATCCTTCATGCAGGAGAGTGGCACGACACCCCTGCAGCACTGTCTGCCTATGTTTAGTGTTTAGGCTGACTCGTGACTTGAGCATATTTATTAAAAATGCAGCCTGTCGTTTCAGTTCCATGTTTTCTAACCTAGATCATACAGATTAAGTGTCGTTCGCACAAGTTCTGATGGTTTCGCAGCGGAAATGACTGAGACCTTTACAACGACTTTTCCGACTACTCCAAACCCGACATGGACTTTACCGCGCTTCACACCGGCGCCAGAATGCCTTGACACGAAGAGCATTTGGAACCTGGAAACGGATTGCTACAGTGGCACTGCGCAAGGGCTTTACAGAACGACGCGGACGTGTAACTACCTCTGGTTGGGGTATACAAACTATCCTTACACGACTGGAGGACCTGGCCTTGGAGCGAATGGCTTTTGTGGCCCAGGCTGGAGGCATCCAGCAACTGAGTGTCCTGTTGGATATACGCCTGCTCATACCGTAGACTACACGCGTGATGTCACCACGTCACGGGAGATTTTGTGCTGCTTGGCGTGGGTAGACCTGGGCTCTTCCTTCTGTGCAGTCAACTAACCATAATCACAGTGCATACGAATTTGAATGGAAACAACCGAGTCTGACAGACCAAGATGGCGGTTCAGCGACACCATACGACAACTTCTGCCTTGCATCCAATCTCAAACCCTCAGGCACTTCGCCCTTGACTCTAACAGCCTTCGATCTCTCCTCCGCAAGCTCTTTACAAACAGACATCCGAGTCTCGACAACAATAAAGTTCGACCCCGAGAAAGACACCCTCCTAGCATCAGCAGTCACCATATCATATCAGATCAACTCAGGCGGAACAACGTGCGTTCCTGACTGTGACGATCCGTACACAGGTGGACCTTGGCCACGGCCTGCCCAAACAGTCACTCCAGCTCCTCCGTCACCAAACGATTCTGGTTTAGTAGGATTAGAGAAACTTGCCTGGGTAGGAATTGCGTTTGGGATTGTGGTTGGGTTGGGGATTATCGCTTGTATTGGGTGTTGTATACATCGTAGGAGGAAGAGGAAGAGGATAGTTGCTGCGGAAGGGCCTGTAGCAAATGTAGGAGTAGAAGAGGGTCAGAATCCGATGGCAGTGGAACTGCAAGTAGGGAAGGGACAGAAGTTAGAATAACTCTTAATATTAATGTATAGTTCTTTGAGTGGTTGGGTTGTTTTGACTTGCACTGCCACTCTGAAGATACCTCAATTAAGCAGATTCTTAGTGCCGAAGTGATATCTATCGGAGCCATTATGAAAACTTCCACCGGCCAACAACACAGTGACGGACTTACGTGAGGACATTCAGGGCATTCAAATCCATTGCATGACGATTGCATTTGAGGTCCTTCAATGGAATGTGGTGGCGCAGCCTCGTTGAAGATCGGGGCTGTGCTGACATTTTATCGGTGGACACGGTCAGTTTTGACCGAAGGGGCAGGGTTGTGTCACAGCTTCTGATTGGGTGACTGGACTCACACGACCTGTCTTATCACATTTACTAAACCAGCTTGAGAGATGATTTGGGGATTTTGGCTTACATTAGCATACCTTTTACAGTGGCTATGCTGCATGCGCCGTGAAGGAATGGATCGTCGGTGAGAATGCAGCATTAAGATCCTCAGATCGTAGACTTTCAAGATAATCGGTCTTTGGACCGGCAACATATTATGTCGATTTCCCGCGCTACAGAAGACTGATCAAACATTTCCATCAAAACCTCAATTGCAAAACCCCATGACCATTTCTACATTCATTGCTCTGCCCCAAATTCGTCAAGATGGCAAGCAGCCGCCATGACACGTATGGTCGCTACTCTTCGCTCCATAGACCTAATCCCTCTTCGCAAGATCCCTTTGAGAACAATGACCGACAGTCACCTTCGGAGCCATTCAGCCCTACAGGGCTGCTTGGGGAAAGATATGATCTGCTCAAACAACAGATGGAGGCCAGATCCAGAGTCACTGAACAAAACAATAGTCCATTCACGCGTGGACTTTTGGGATCTCTGGCTGAGTCCGAAAGTAGAGGTTACCGTCCTTCATACGATAGCTCAAGATCAACAGGCGGGATACATAGAGCAGCGTCAACGGCGAGCTCTTCGAGTCGATACGGACCAAGAAGGACGCCAAGCGTATCTTCTGTCCGGACGGATTCTATGTATTGTGCTCAATCAGGTGTTACACCGCCTCCTTTGCTGGATATATCGTCAGCACTTCCACAAAGACGACCATCATGGCGAGATCAGAACCCTCAAAGTGTCAGATCACCCACTGGGCGGCCCCTACTGAATCTACCCGAGAGCTCAAGCATACAATGGGATACTCTTTATACGCCATCGCTTGGCCGAAGCCACTCAGTTGCTGTAAGGTCATCAAGTGGCTCTTGGGGTCTTTCGGGAAGTAGACCTGGCTCATATCCAACACCAGAGTCCTTGGCGCTCGGTCGCCATCTCTCTACAGATACAGCTGCAGCTACAACTACAGCTCCAGCTCGACCTGAAACTTGGTATCAGGGTGATGGGGCAGAACCGAAGCGTCGAGGGACATTGCGGAGATGCTAAGCCCCATACCGGCGCTCTGTTGTTGAAAGGACAATAAGAATTTCACAATAACATACATCTGGGAGACGGCTTAGAAAAGCGCTTTCATTAATAGTAATATATCTTCTTCATCTTGATACGCCATGATAGTTGCCACTTTCTTTTCCTTTACGCTTGACCTCACGTACTCCAAACACCATAAAGTAAGGCAACTCAGAGGCCACAAAACCAGACAAGGAAAGCAGAAGGGGAAGATCAAAAAGAGTGAAGTGCAGCCGCGCACCAAGGGTATCAGAACAGGGAAAAGGACAGAACCTGGTCAAGAGGGAGAAACTGACAATATCGCTGATAGTGTCGTTTCGGCAATAGGAAATGTGCTTGACTTTCCGTGAGACATCTTCAGACGCTTTGCTTTCACTTACTCCAAGACTCATGGAAAGGTGTAAGTAAAAAACCTCATGATTTGCACACCGTGGGGTCTCGAAACGTTTAATCCTCGCGATTGTACTGCGTGAACCACTTCTTCAAGCGGTGAGCCATTCGCCTAAAAGGGTTATATGACTTACCCTCCAGTTGTTCTTCGTTAGATGATTTGTCTTCTTCAGATGGTTCATCGTCGAAGTTTGTCGTGTCTTGCTTTAGCCATTCGATAAGACGCTCGTTGACCTCATATAGGAAATCGGGAGACATCGCTTGCGGGTTATCTTCTAAGGTAGCTGAGTGTTCTGCGGAAGGACGAGGCATTTTCGCACGTCTGATTTGCCGAAAATTAATTTATAAGAATTAGTTCTGTGTGTCAAGTTGAGTTGGGTTGAGTTGAGGTGAGTTGAGTCGGATCGAGATGGGTTACAATCAGGAGGTGGGTATAAAGAGACAAGTTGCCGCCTTCAACTCTACCAGACAAGGATGTTAGTTGTATCTACTAGTGAGCTATTTGGTTGTAAGCCGAATGGCACTGGTACCTTTGTGAGCTTTTTTTCTTTGTCCAAAATGGCTTGTTCAGGACTTTGAATGCTCTTATTCAGTGAGGCTGAGAGTTCAAGGGGCGTGTTCCATTTAGCTCGCAGGGGTTCAACCTCAGGCCCAGATCTAGGTCTTAGATGATTTTGCCAGTGGCAGCAACCAGTTGGACACGGACTTGTGGATCTAAACAGCACCAGGTCCCTGTTAGCAGTTTCCAGCGCCATCGGAGTATTCATCAGCCGGATAAGGTCGAAATCGGCATAAGCTCTCCATCGTCGATGAAGAGCGGCAACATACCACAATTTCAACCGACCAAGACACTTGAAAGCAAGACTAATTGTTATTGATTGATAAGCGAGTATTATGTAGAACTGATCGAATATTCCTTGTCTTCATTGGCATCAACCGAAATCAGTAATGATACAACTGAATTCGGATTAGGGGACTTGCGAGGGATCAGTCACAAGTCAGATCCGCTGAACAGTTGGGCTTTGTCTTCCATGAATGACACTGCCCTGCGGCGACTGTGCAAGTATTTTTTGTTACCTCTGGGAGCTCCACTGTACCATGGGTAGGCCACAGAATGAGTGTTCGGTCTCACCTTCCGGACGATATCATTGATTAGTCCATCAAATCCTATGGCATGTGGGTGAGATCTCTCAGTTACTGACGTAAAAGAACGATATTTCCAATAGAGGAGTCTTTTTGGGAAAGTACACTGTGGTGCTGTCGATATTAGAAGTTGGAATCAATATCCTTTCTTTCAAGGCTCTCCGTCAATTTCGCCGATGCAAACTCAGGCATGCGCAATTAATGTTGTTTTCGTCTATCATCGGACTTGGATGTTGATCTTGAGTGCGGAATGACACTGAAATCATCGATAATAGCCATTGCTGTCGGTCATCGATGAAGTGACTCCAATTTGCCCTACCTTGTCCCTGGTCTTATTCATTTCTGTGGCGAAGTTGTTGTGTCTCTTGAGCATTTATGTGAATATACGGAGTTGATATCGTTTATCTATATGTTATCGATGATCGAGAATATGCGGTATTAGGCAGTGGTGCTGTTGTGCTCTGCTGTCAGTGGAGGACAGTGCATCGAGCCTCGATGATCGAGTCTCTCACGTTGCTGAGTAGAAAGCGAACCCAACGCTCCTTTTAGGGTCATCACATGCACTCTAACTGACACAATAACCGAAGCACTTCATTTAATGTTCTCCTTTGGCTGGAGTCAGGCTGTATTTGGGCTAAGGGCTGGCGTGCCTTAACTCACAGAGTCACTTGTCACTCCAGCGTGGACGATGTCCAACGCAAGCATCTTTGCCAAAGCCTGATAGGAAGGAAGGCAAGAGTGAATCTCCAGTAATACTCCCTTCATTACCGGATATTGTGGATGGCCGACAATGTCGGAATCGGAATCTGAGGCAAGCTGCGAGAGAGGGGGATGCACGAGGCCTCGAAATCATGACTCTGTGGGTAACCCACGGGGACCTCTGACCTCGCCCGACTTCCTCTCGGCTAAAGATAGGCCCGGTAGTGATTTCTTCGCCCTCAACTTGCCCACTGACCTTCTCTTACCGAAGCTCTACACCTTGATGAGAATGAATCACCCTCATGAATCACATCACGTGATCACCTTCTGCCTATAAAAGAGATCTCTTCAACCGCAACCCCTTTTCTTCTTTACTTCCCTTTTCATCTACAATCGGGTTGGCTGGGCCAGCCTCAAAAGCTGCATTTCATTTTAGTCAATCTACTTACCAAGCTTTCATTTCGGTTGCATCGGTCGCATTGAGCCATCTTAGCATAACCCCCTTTTCTTCAACTTCGTACATCAGTTACCTTATTACGACCAAAAGGACAATTGCATTTACTTTCCGCACGGTGCACAACCTTTATTGATTCCATTTCATTCAGTCTACCCTCCTCTGCCGTTGAAAGCGCCCTGTCGCTAGCTTCCGACAACTCCCTCCCTGCCTTGGCCTTTGGGGGCTGTCCATGGTCGTCTGCACGATCCACAACCTAGCATCCTTCATCAGCCCTGTTTCCCTCACTCTTACTTGGCTTTTCTTTCGATTCGGTAAGGTGGCCTCGGATGCCTTCATCTCAACCCACTTTATCTATAGTGAGTGACTCTCAATTCGTGGCCTTGAAGCAGCCGGCTCTTCCGTTATTTGTGCAAGCTTTCGACCGTCATTCTTACGATTTCGCGCAACATTCTACGATTCATTCCGTCGACCAGCTTACCAGTGCGATAGAACTAATTCC
>JABSTL010001787.1:0-15090 GCA_013759095.1 Fusarium sp. NRRL 29148 | reverse complement strand
GGGGAGGGGGGGAGGGGGGGGGGAGGGGGAGGGAGGGGAGAGACGGGGGGGGTGGGAGAGATAGATGAACAGGCGGCTTGAAAACTGAAGATGCCTGCAGGGGTGTTGATTGATGATCGATCCTCCACAGTGAAATTGACGAACGATATGCGAGAGTCGCTCCAAGCAGCACGGTTCAGTATTGTTGACTTGCTCTATGAGGTGATTGATCAAGGCTTAAGTTAGTCAATTATTTATTTGTGAATTCGCAAAAATGATACAACCCCTGTGTATCCACTTGTCTGAGTCTTGTGTTACAGAGGTTGAGTAGAAATATCCCGGTTGGATTGCATGACAGATACATGAGCACACGTACGCACGACTTTATACCGACAACAACAACGACAACGTCTTGCTGTAACTGCAACTGTTACCGTTACAGCACATAATTCGCCACGGAGAAAGAGCCACTTATGTAAAAACCAGCAGACGGTGAAGCCCGAGGCTACAGCAATTCAACAGTTCGCGTATTCTACAGCAGAACCTAACTCGCTACCTCGCTTTAGCGAGGGCCCGACTTACATGGATGAGTCAAACCAATTACCAACTCAACCATGGATGCTCAACTTCGCTGTTCTGTTCAGAATTTTCACAAACTGACTCACAAAATGTCGAAATACTCGATCAACCGTTAGACACGTTGAAAGTGACCCGTAGGGCTGAAAAGCCAAAATGGAGACCTCGCGTGCCGTCCCGCTGTGGCCCGCGCTTGAAAGAGGAGAGGAGAGTGCGCGATCGTGCAAAAAATTCCCCGTGCTGAGAAAAGAAACCTTACACCGCCAATGCTTATATCGTGAGTTTAAAGTGTTTCCACAAATACTTGTTCAGCTGTCTAATCTTTGCTTTCTAGAGAGCCAGGAGATACTGGACATCGGTGGCTTTCGAGTGTTGGAGTGCGTTAGGGGATGTATGAAGCTGAGGAGGATGGTGTTGACGTGAGATTAAAAGTTCAAGAATGCAAGGTGATGCTCAAGTGAGGCTCACCGAGGGATCCACATCGATGATAAACTGCCAGACTGACCTCGCGCCTAGAGCTCCCTGACCTATGCAGGACAAGACTTATGAATTCCCATCATTTATGGGACCCAATGATGAGGTTCCCCGGGGCTGGCCCAAGGGGGGAATCTGTACAACTGTGGCTTATCGATGGATCATCCAACAGGGCTCAACATGATGTTTTCAACTCTCCGAAAAGTGACGTGCCTGGCACCAACGCTTGGCTCGGCACAGCGGCAAAAGAGCCTGGCCCCAGTGTAGTTTCGTTGACGGACAACTCAGCATATAAGAAATTTGCAGCGAATCGATCTCAAGCATCCCTTAACGAAGTGGCAAGCGCGGGCGAGGTCGCGGCCTTTGGCAGGAACTCACAGAGGTAAGATATCTCGGGGTTACAATGGCAACGATGAAAGTGAAGAGATGCTTGTTGCGAGATTGGCCGGGCCATGCGACCTCGGTGGCAAGGACTGGTGGGTAGCCATAGCAGAACTGACTGCTACCAAGGGAACGTCTTTGGGAAGTGGCAGCTATAGAGATTGAGTGCTGACATTCAACTGATTGATTAGAGAGAGGAAATGGACGCTAGTAAGAAGAAACGTGCCACAGAGGTGACCACGATGACCTTATATATAACAGTGATAGCGACAGTATGATAAAATGGGCTCTAAAACAGATTGTCAGAGATGGATAGTATTAGGATCAGAATGGAAGTGACATACCATAAGCCCAAGGGGGCCAAATGACTCTAGCTGAATTGTATTGCCTTATGCGCGAAGTTGCGTTTGGAAGCTTGCAACGACAGAGGAAGGGGACACAGCAAGAGGTAAGCTAAACCTTCAGAGTTGGTCTGTGTCTTTCTGAATTTTGATGTTTCGCGGCGGAGTGATTAGCTTGCCTGTTTCCGGATCGATGTCGCAGCTATTATCCAAGGGTGATGACTTTCGTTAAGGTTAACGGGAGAGTCGTTTTCTTGCTGTGCCACCCACTCAAGGAGTTTGGAAGTTCTCCCAAGCAAGTTGCTGATGTCAATTTGAACCCTGGCAGTCTCAAAGTCATGATTGCGCTGAGTCCCGATGCCTTCAGCAGTGGTAGTTTCGACATCAGGGGCCGGCAGACATGCAGGTGGTTGACGATATGATCTGAAAAGATTTAGCAGTACTCCCGACGGCCGAGAGGTCCGAGCAGGTCAATACTCCGACGAATCATGCGCATCTATAATAAGCACAACTTCAAAGATTATGTCATAATTCAAAGGTTGACCAATGGAGGAGGAATAACTTACCACAGCTTCCAAATATGTAACAGTATATATATACATATATATATATTTAAACCATCCGAGTGCGCGACTGGCGTAAGAGCAGCCCCTCTGAGAGTAGGAGAACATAATACTGTAGAAGGGGATACTAAAATGAACTTAGTAGAGAGGCTCCTGAGCTTAGGCTTTGCCTATGTCTCTTCATCAAGTTAGGATAAAGGCCCCGAGTTTTCTTACTCCTGCCTACAGTCACAAGGTAACGCAACCTTGCGAGGCAGAGCATCTGAGGGAACCCACTAAGCAGAATCTTCAAGGCAGTGGACCGGAGGAAACGGAGCTAGTGCCAGTCGTAGAACATACCAGCTTCGAGCTCGTTGAGGTTATATCTATGTTGTGGGTTCCATTCGCGGCGAGGAACGTGACTTTCCGTATCGCCCTTTATGTTATGGATAAGATCAACAATGAGATTTGCGAGAATGGAGTACTTGATAGATCAGAACGACAGTGCTGGAGTTGTGACTTATGTTAGAGAGGGCACTGCGCAGGGCA
The DNA here is from genome assembly GCA_013759095.1 of Fusarium sp. NRRL 29148. Classification (NCBI taxonomy): domain Eukaryota; kingdom Fungi; phylum Ascomycota; class Sordariomycetes; order Hypocreales; family Nectriaceae; genus Fusarium; species Fusarium sp. NRRL 29148. The sequence continues at coordinate 12,248 of JABSTL010001787.1, read as the reverse complement.
AACTGACTTGGCAACTTACTGCATAAATGGGTATTGTAATGTAGACTTGACCAGTATCAAAAGAGGGATAGTGTTGGTGTGATGTCAAGGATGAGTTGATTAACGCTAGAAGCTCATGAACAACAAGGTTAACCACGTTGAACGCAAACGTCTCGGCATACCATATCACTCGCAACACTCTGCGATAATGCTACATCCATATACCAAAGCAGAAGGCCCGCAAAGCTCTGTGTTCGTCAGCACCTCAGTATTGCAACTGCATACGAAATAATCGACTCCAGTTTCGTTTTTGTCGAAGGCCGCCGATCATCAATGACTGAGGTCTCTCTGATTATGCTTCGTCCAGGCCAAACACCTCTTTATTCATCTCAAAGTCCTGCATGGTCCTAGGTAGGACCTCAAACTGCCCGATTTATGAGATAGTCTTCGGACTATCTCCAGGCTTTATCACCGCCTGACAATGGTGATAGGCCTTGCTCTTCAGCCTTAGGGGTTGAGGAGGCTCGCGCTGCCTTGAAGAGCGTTGTCTGACGTAGCAACCCAACCCACTGAGTTTTACTCAGCTTTATCCTACCATAACACTCTTCTACCTCATGCTGTCACTAATGATTGCATCTTTACACCACATACCCCTCTTGCAAATCTTAACCTCCCCCACTCCGTCAATTTACTCAAGCCAATGCATCACACTCCCTCGTAAGAACTCTGTCCAGGAAGGAGATGCGGCCATATCACAAAGTTTCAAGGTACCAAAGGATCCGGGTTTCGCCACGGCAACCTCATCTTTTCTATATATACACTGCTGGTTTGCTTTGTAATTCTTTTGTGTTGTATCCTCACTTTGTCGCATAAGACGAATTCAGGGGTATTTATGACATCACAGGATGACCGGCATCAGTTGCACATCTGCTGTCATAATGGGTCTACATAAGCATAGACTTGCTCCTCGTTTTCCCACTTCTGACGCATAGATATGGTGTGTCGATGTGACGAGGATGAGGAAAACCAAACTTGTAAGCTAACAGATCACTTTGCTAAGTTACAAGGTCTTGCCAGACTGACTGACACATGATTTAGATCGACGTCCTGGCTTGCCCGCGTGGGGGGCAAGAAAACTATAGACCTTTATCCTAAGTGATGGAAAGACTTAGGCAATTTAGCCCAAGTTTAGGGGAGTCTTTACAAAATCTATTTTAGCAACCTCTTCTAAAATCTCATGTTTTCTTGCTCCCCAAGGCCGCGCCAAACATAAATCATCTCGGCGAAAGGATACATGAAGGACTGGATGGGGAAACTTGTGTCTCATGCATGTGTCACTGACCTATAGGGAAAGCAGTTGGCTATTTCTGAGCACTTTACTCCATCGCCGACTGACAATATCTTGGTTGCCAGCATTCGGAAGATGGGACTTCTTTGTAAGAGACGCGCCTCCTCGACGAACAGTAGAATGAACCTATAAAGGGCCTTGACTTTACTACGAGACTTAGAAACCTTCCTCCGCGGCGCTAGGTGTTGCTTCCTTGCAGATGAGTGTTGAAAGGGTTTTTGCAATAGCTATCATGATTCTGCGCCCACCTTAACGGATGACAAACTTGGCACTGCGGGGAGTCAAGTCAAACCCACGAAATCAAGATGACCTAGGCGTAAGTTGTGCAGTTGAGTGTTATTATGGTTTGTCAAGGTCAATAGCAATAGTCTTACCATAAACTTCATCGTCAGAGGTTGCCCAGCTCGAACCTCGAATATGACTTCCTTGCTTTGAATCTGGAAAGGTTAAGTAGATGCCATAAGTTAGCCTCATAACCTGATGTCTTGTAATACATCCGAACTGTATGGTAGAGCAGTACCCTAATCAATGAGTAACAAAGAGAAGGCATTGCTTGAGTTCAATGCGTATCAATTCCCAGTATCAAGATCACTGTAGATCGTGTCAACTGAGTTGTCATCTGGAGGGAGAATAATCTTCATTCTGAGTGATCCCAGCCCAGATATCTCGGATAGTAAGGATCTGCTGGAATGGTCTCTCACGTTTCTGACTACAATCCATATTACGTTGTATCCTATAGCTATCCTTTTCCGCGGATAATCGATGTCTCATGATATACACTTCACAATGCCACATCCAAACAAGCCTCAATTACATCCGATAGCTATACTCATCCGAAACTTCATCTAACGGTCTCATGCAGCGCCAATCTGTTAGATTGCTGGGAAAGCCTCAGTCAGCAATGCGACCACTTCGCTATATACTTCCGATCCGAGAAAGGCCGAAATATACCAACTACTCGGCACTCAAGGCAAAGGCTGTGACTTCAGTGCCTTCGCATACACCAGAGCTCAGCACTATCGCCATTTGCTTTGAATCTTAGACCGTTATGTGCCTGTGTCAATGAAATACCCGACTGTCTCTTGTGGCAAGGCTTTGCCATCTTTAGATTATTGTTGACGATAGCAAAGGTACCTGGACCAAGTACAGCACACTGTGATGAAGTCTTACTCAATGATGGTACTGGAAGTGCATAACTCGATAATCTCGCGATACTTTGCCTCTCTAACTTGGAAGCCTAAAGGGATTTACCAAAGGCGTCAACGTTACCTGAATTATGCTGGGCCGCCATGCGCTGGTTAGCTGGTCGAGGTTGACATACCTGAGGCGATGGGGTCTTAGTCAACGGTTGACACTTATTAGTTCAGTCTTCACTTGTCGATGCGCTGAAGATTCTTCAGCTCCGTAGATTCGTGCTCCTTGCCTCTTCTAGAAAAGCCAGAGCTTCAGCTTCCATCAGGTAAACACACCTGAAACCCCAACTCAAAGTGACAAACCCACCAATTCGGCATCGTCAATGCTATTTCTAGCACTAAGCTTTTAAACTCCAACACCGATCTGTCCAAGCTTCTGTTTCACTTCCAACTCCGCTCAGACCTTGTAACCAGATCCGAATCATGAAACTCAATTCAAGTCGGGATACCGTAGTTACAATAGTCTTGTACTCGTTCTTCATCTGTACTGTGTCGCTGTCCATCATCTTGGGACTCGAGCACGTACCAGGATGGGGTCTCAAGATAGCTTCACTATTGAGTCAGGTCTTGTGGAGCATCTCCAGATAGACAAGCTGCTCAAAATAAGACGCTGAAGAACCCCAGATCCTAGTGCCCATGATTACACTTGTCGTAGGTCCTCATATACTCGAGTATCTGCTTCTCCACCTGTCATCAGAAAGCCACCGCAGATGCCAGCTCTGAGATCGGACCGTCGAAGCTTTAGTACAGACTAGATGTCTACAGAGAAGTTTTGATCGCGGATCGCTATTCAGCAAAAGTCCAATCTCCCCCAGACGAGGATCACCAGTACTTCACAGTGCAGTGTAGTGCATGATCGTCCACCATATGTTTCAGGGTCCTCCAGATACGTCAAGTGACTCGTGACGCCAAAGCGGTAGATCTGCGAGCACTCATGCCAATCTCTATTCCAGAGTGCAACTCTCTTAAAGTCTCAGTGACATCGTTCAAATCTCAAGCTCCATCGTCAACTCTGACCGCCCTTCTCTGGCGTTTATTTGCGCTTCTGGAGCCACGATTCGAACAAAGTCAAGCGCCGTAACGGTTTCCCCTGATGGTGACCCAGCCACATTCTCTACAGCACCGCGTTCTCATGCAAGACACAGCGCAACATCCTTCGAGTGGTCCAAGCATCAAAAGGAAATGAACGAGCGCCTCTTTTAGTGCTAGAGGCCCCCACGGACACGGAGCACGCAAGAGGTCACGTCTGTTCTTCGTGTTGAAGCCGCTACGATCGCTTGACGGCTGAGGAAAGTCTTGTCTGAGACACTGACGCTGTTTAATACAGCTTTGTCTGTCGCAGAGTTGAAGGGAAGAAGCTTGGAGTCGTGAGAGAGAGACAGAGACAGAGACAGTGACAAAGAGAGACAAAGTGGAGGTGACTAACAATTGAAGCACTTGAATGAATTGAGCCGAATTTATGAAGAACCCACCTGAAATACGATGAATTGAGCAATTCAATTGGTTCATGAGACACAAAGAAACATACATACGAGACGAATCACACAACACCCATGTATGTATGCATGCATGCATGTCTTGGGCATGTCTCCCGCCTCATTGCTTTTCCCACGTGGGCCAACGTCTCATGAAAAGAAAGCAAAGACATCATACAGTAGCATGAGAAACGGGCAAATACAACGTAAACCCCATCGAGCAAAGACAAGGCCAGTCATTCTCGAGTTTCCATCCCCACAAGTAATTCAAAAGTCACCATCTCCACTGCAATTCGAGCTTCCCCTGACTGGCTAGCTCTAAGGATTTGCTGACTGTGCTCGAGCATAGGCCTTGACTCAAGAACGGTGAAATATAATTAGCGATGAACTAGTTGGATTGAGAGGCCAGATTCGCATGTACATACAGTACAGTAAGCTTAGGTGTGAGTGACGAGTGACGAGTGACGAGTGACCCTAATCGTTCAATCCTCCCGTGCCGTCTTCTTACTTTTTGCTGCTGGGGATGGGATTGGATTCAAGGGGCAGATCTCAATCAAAGCTGATTGCAGCGATGAGGATGACCTAGACTAACAGGGGTTGACCGCTCAGGGGAGATCTGCAGGTACCTACCTACCTACTCGACCTATATTCAACAAGACACTCACTGTACAAGCTTGAAAAGGGCATGGATTATTTCGAGATAGACGGACCACAACTACATCATCACTCATGCCTTCTCTTCATCTTCTAGAATTTTAATTTCATCTCTGGTGACATCCCGAGATTAACAGTAAATCATAACGATTAAATTGCCTTGTCGTGCCTCACCGAGTCGATTCATTTCCCACCTACCGAATGCGGCAAGTACTTTTATGTACCTCGTCCACCGCCATTTGTGAGAGTTTCTTCAAGTACCCCACAGTATCTCTCACTTACACCCTGTCTTTGATCTGATGTTCCTCATCACCGCAACAACAGAAGCAAAAAAGTAACAGGGGACATGATCAACAGTTCATGACGAGATACTGTATAGACGATAGAGTCATTGATGCATTGCATTGCATTGCATATGGTATCCCATTTCCGGAACCAGTATCAGACCGAGACAGCACCAACACAACACAAACACTTTTGAATTCCGAAGGCGGTCAAAACAGTTCTAGAATCATTCTTATTAATGCCCTACCAAAAGTTGCCAGCCTTTCCCGGTCTGTCGACATGACGATGCTATCGGTGGCTGTTAAGTTTAACCCCAGACCCAGGCACTTGTAGCGGCCGCGCCGAACTAAGGTAACCACTTCACCACAGTCAATAGTCTCAGCCTCAAAAAGTACAAACATATCACAAGACATCAGAGAGTCGGTCAAAATGTGTAGCAGCAATCGTGATATTGTTATTCATCAGAACAAAGCTAAAACTCCATTCATGTTATGCTCGACCGTCTTTTTGCGGTTCTTCATTAACAATTTAGCTGACAAAAATCCATCCAAGAGACCTGTGCAAGGTCGTGATGCTTGCAAAGCATGTTTGATATATCCCAAAACGCCATTCTCAGTTCGAGTGGTGAGTTAATACAATACAACGCCGGTTTTTCTTGTCCAGCAGAATATGTCCCCAGAACGCCTGTTTCCTTTGCCCTAGGACCTTTTTTTGGTCGATTCAGAAGATAGTAACAAAGGAGAAATATTAGAGGCGTCTAGCACCCGTATCCGTTTTGCCCAGTCATGATTCGTAAAAGTACAGGTCAGGTCTTTAAACCTTGACGCTTCGCCTTCTCGCGGCTGCTGCTAATCCTTGCCTTAAACGGCTACGAGTGCCATTAGGTGTCATTGGAGATCCGGGCTCAGACATAGGTGACATAGGTGACATAGGAGACATTGGTGCTGAAGACATCCTCCTTTGGGCGAACTCGTGATAGGTTGGCGCCTTTTGAAGAATGGGTTTGGGAGCCCTCTCCTCGGAGTCTGTGCCTGGTTCTTCTCGAACCTGCTCCATGGGGAAAGTGGGTGTGAAGAGGGAAAGGTTATCTTTGGATTGACTTGCGAAATGGGTGTTGAGCGAAGGTCGACTTCGCTTCTTGACCAAGCTTAGTGTACGCTTGAAGACACCGGGTGATTTTGGTGTCTTGGGCCTCTCAGTGGCCTCTTCCTTGACCTCGGGCTCAACTTTGGCGAAGGGGTCAATGCTGAGAAAATCGAGTCGTTGCTTCTCTAGACGAGTTCCCATGCTGCTTGTTCGGGGTGGGTGCATGCCTGATCCGGCAGAAGTAGCGCAGAAAGACATTCGTCGGTCGAGAACGGGAAGAGTGACTGGGAGAGTGGTGGTTCTGCGGAGGCGGCTAGGAGGTCGAGATGAAATTGACATTCTTGATGAGGGTCGGGAGGAAGCTTCACTGATGATGCTGGGAGAGACTGATCGTCGAGGGAGATCAATCACTGAAGGCTTTCCAGAGAAGACAACTGAGACGACCTTGGCAGTGTCCTCATGACTTCCCCTTCGAGTTGACTGGGATTCATCGACGCCAGAGTCGAATTCGAAATCGGAAAAGTCATCGGCGGAAGAAGACGCATCCTCTTCTGAAGAAAGGTAGACATCATGGGGAGTAGAGAAAGGAGCTTGACCCTCGGGGGTAAGCTTGTGTGCCAAGAGACCATCGAGGCATCTTGAAGCTCGGAGTGAGCTCTTGGCTGGCAGCGCAGGGGCTGCAGAAAGTTGTCGTTGTGAAGGAATCATTGTTGTAGGTGTGCTTTCGGGAGACGAGTCGGCATCGGCGGAAGGAGAATAAATAGGAGGCTCAACGGATAAAGACTGTATTTGAGATCGGGGCTGTGACTGTGTATGTACCCGTTGGGCGAGAGCAGTATCAAGTTTAGGTGCGTCAAGCTCCTTTTGTGGTTGTTGCTTCACTGCTAGAGACATTGTCGATATATGTTACAATTATTGAATTCCCCTTAGCAGGCCCTTTGTAAAGAGGGCGGGGTATAGAGGCAAGGGAGCGGAAGCAAGAAGTCGTGAACAATGTCGTCAGGTCTTTCGTAGTCAGGTGGTGTTCGACGACGGTCTTGAGAGTGGCCGGTAGCGAAAGTGAGACAATGGATCCAAGGCAGAACAAGACAAAACCAGACAAAAGAGACGAAAACAGAAAGAATGTCTTTGTCTTGTATTGGTATATTGGAGGGGTTTCCTTGGGAAATCGATAGTTGAGTTGAATGGATATTACAGAGGGAGAATAGTTCCATGAGGTTGGGGGAGTAGCATCCATTAATATGAAGACAAGTCCCTGATGAGAGAGACTCTTTTAGACTCTTTGCAAACCAAATGGGCAGCAGCACAAGGTTCAGCCCAAGCCAAGGTCCCAGGTCCCTTCCAGATCCACTTGAGCCACATTCTGGTACGAGAATGACCGTGTGAAGAGGATCACCTTGTCACACTGTATACTTGAGAGAGGCAGGGGCGCTTATGGTGGCAGGGGTATGGGGGCATAGCGCAGAGCATGGCAGGGCATGTGGCAGGGTCTCCCATCAAAGGATGGATCCCATTTTCTAGGTAGGTATGGAGCCTCCTCAGAATGAGGTCCGCCCAGAAAAGTCGTTGAAAAAAGAGGCGATAGAATTTGGGAGTAGGCAATATGTAAGTTGGCCAGCCTCATCATCAGCCTGGCTATAGAGTTGATAAACATCGATAGTCGTTAATTCAATAAAACAGGACCCCTTAAAGACCACGAGATTGTACAGCCACTGTGACCTCCACCACGAGTCTCGAGATGAGTCTGGAGCCACCTGAGTCAGCCTTGGCACTGGCCTCTGTCTTGTATTGAGTGAGTCTTGTGCCGTCCACGAGCCGTTTCAAATCCCCCACGCTACACCAAAAAGGTTGAATAGTGATTGTGATATCGAGGCATTAAACGCCAGGACTCTTGGGAGACCTGTTCGTTCGCTACGAATCGCTATCAGAGACATCGGCAGCTTCAGATCCCGATTAACATGTTTAAAGTCTCTTGCGTTTGCTGTATGAATATGATCTACCGGATGACAAACTCCGAATGTCAGAGATCTCGAGGTTGACGTAAATACCTTCAAGTACAAACATTTCATGTTTCCAGTATGCAGTTACTGTGTTGATGTGTTTTGCATGAGATCTTCACCAACCTCGTGGGTTCGCTCGCGGTCTTCACCTCTGACTGGTTTATCAGTATGGCGTCGTCACCAGACAACGTCGACATGAATAACCAGCCTCTTCTAGTTCGTCATTTCAGGTCAATCACTCACATAAATCCGTACTGACTAACATCGACCCGAGTCACTGTATGCCGAGCTTCTACAGTGAGCCACCATAGCATTCTGACTTGATGCCCTTTTTATCCCTGCTGCGAGGCTTGCAGTTCTAGTTAATGAAGACGGACTTGCAAACGTGCATCTGCACCCAAATACATGATTGGGCATCTTTTGGTCGCTGCAGATGCTACTGTAGGCGAGGCACAGAATGATTGATGAAAAATCCCGAAAATTCCTCGACACCGCTTTCTTTCGACAGAGTCAGAGTCAGAGTCATTCATGATCTGCACAGGTAAAAACCTTGAATGCATTCCCTGTCGAGGCTCTGACTGCAACCCTTTGCCGCAAGAGACTCAAATCTCGGGTGAAAAGAAAGGCCCTGGGCTATCAAGAGATGACAGTCCAGGGCCCTTGAATATTTTTGTATCAGATTTGTTACCGCCCGTATTTTAGAGACTGGTTGCATTTGGGTCGCCAGGCCATTGCGGTGGGTGGTGATGATAACTGATTAAAAATCCGTGGTGTTTGCTCAGCTGGTCTTGTCTCTGCGACCTCGTTTTCGCGTATCACCAGCTCAGCGTCAAACCACATCCGAGAGCTCCACACCCACAGAGGAATACATCTCGAGACAACGCACTTACAACTCATACAAAGTAGCAGACAGTGTAGTTGACTTCTATCGTTGGTCTTGATCTGGCCGATCTTGAGTAATCACGCCTGAATGGGTCTCTACCGCGCCAGCCTGCTCAAGGCATCGTCTAGTATGATCTCAACCCATTCACGGCATGGCTGTATCCATTAGACTGCATTAGAAGACATGATGCTGCATACCAAGACGAGGCGATGCCTTTGAGTGTATCCGTACCTATCCTGCCAACTCACCAAGCGGAGACGATGCAACAGCATGCAACATTGGAGTGTGTAGTGTGTAGTGTGCAGTGTTAACGCAGGCACTGAGGAATCTGAGGCATACCTAGACTGCCAAAATGTATTTCTTGAGTGGCACACTGTTTGTCGTGCCGCGCATTAGTTGTGATGCAGGAACTTGACAACACACGATCAAGATTGGGCAACCTTGTTCCTTCATGAAGCGCCCATTCTCCAGCTCACGACGAGTCTCTCGCTCCAACTGGTCCCGCTAACATCGGTGATACGCCATGGTATCGTACCAGGAGGACGCATTCTGACCAATCATATCATACAGTCCCGAATACTTCCATACACCCACTTTGGTCGCCTCTTTTTGTATCGCCAGACCGACATTTGCGTCGGGTTCGACAGCGAGATACGATGAACCACTACCGTTTTTTTTTTTTTTTGTCTCCGGCAGAAGAAAATGTCTTGACTCAAAAATCAATCTAATTATCAATTAGTGGTGGCCTTGTTCTCGGACGTATTCCCATTAGACCTATCCCTGCCGGGTAAAGTCTCAACTCAGACGACAAATGTGCTCATCTTGTTGAGACCTCATTTGAAGATATTCACTCTATCAACCTTAAAGCTCCCTTGTCCATCCCTTGACATGGGAATATATAGGATACAGCCGTCATTCTATTCCCTTTGCGCTTCGCCCTTTGTAGCTTTCAACCGTTAGGTCTCGAACCCCTCGATTCGGAAAACCCCTTGACATCTGAGTCTCAGGTTAGTCGGCAAAGCGCCAAGAAAACAAGGGTCCGATCCAAGGGTCCAAATACTCAACGCTGATACGCCAGAACCGCTGTCGCAGGTTGGTCTGATGCCAGATGATGATGGACACGGAGAATCTTGTTCCAGTATCAAATTCTGCACCTGAGCATTCGACCATGTCGATTTGATAAGGCTAAAGGACATTCTAGCCCGCGAGGATGAACACAGTGAAAGATATTCTGAGCTACATTGACGAAATCGTACTGGTACGGCCGGAAGCGATGTGTATGTAAAACAATGACATTTCCGTCCGAGATGAGGTCAACTTGCTCCGCTCTTGATAGCCTCATATCATTGTATGAGCGCGGTCCTGAGTCGCCAAGGGTCGACTGTACGAGTTTGCTGTCCAAAGTACAGAGGATGACTATCTTTGCTGGCTACCTTATGGATGTTGGGTGTACAGTACAATAGCTGAGTTAGTAGTCACTGAAAGCGTCCATTCTCGGTCGAGGCGTCTCGTTGGAATGTATCCGTATTTGTTAGAGTAGGTAGTCCAGTCCAGGGCAATTGAGAGTCTCCGTGCCTTTGATCAATTCCAATTCCAGCGTTCATAATAACAATAATTGTCTTTGTGATTGACAATGATCTACCCGTGAACCCTTATTTCATTGTTGAAGATTTTCGTTATGAACATGGATTGGCTCAAACTGGATGACGCCATGGTTTGAACTTGCAGAAGCGAAGAGAGCTTTCCCCAGGTCCACATAACTAGGTAAGTACGCCACAAACCAGCAGCCACAGTCACTTTCTGTAACGTCACAGTGGAGAGTCACCAGCCACTTCGATGTGAGATCTGGCTAACTCAGATCAGGTTAGTGTCATCTAGCTACCCGTCCAGAGTCTAAATTTGGGTCTGCTCTAAGCAGCCATGTTCTTTTTTAGATCCGAAGCGCGAACTTTATGTGTCTGTCGAGACTTTTGGGTGTAAACTACGGAGTATTTAGAGTGCAAAATTAGTCTGTACTGTGAGTACAAGTCGGCGCAGCCGCGAAAAGGGTGCAGCTATGGATCTCATGATGATAGTCTCCGCTCCCTTGAGGAGCTGACAAGCAACGAGCCAACTCACGTTACTATGTAAAGCTTAAGCATGATGGCTGAGCTGTCGTGTTGCTTCACCCTTGAAAGTCCACGTACTCGGTTCTGGCAAACAGTGTCAACAGGCGAGTGATCTACAACCAACAATCAATCGAAACATCTTTCATCCACGTTCCAGCTTGCCCGGGCCGAAGGCGAGAATGCCTGTGAGAACGGGACGTGCCAAATAAATTCCTCCCTCCGCAACACTAATGAAATACCAAGTGTTTCTGTCGCTCCCTTGTAAGTTGTCACGGCCCAACTATTGGGGTCTATCGGCAACATGTCTCAAGTTCACCCACACTATAGACTATATCTGTTTCTCGGATAGTTTCACCCTTGCCTCGTGCATTCTTGACTTCGTTTCATGGGTTGGGCCCCACGTCGATAGCATCCCTCACATATTGTTTTCATTTCCTACCCCACGATTTCGGCACAGAAGCAATACTCTCTGGAGCAGAAACATTCCACTGTGTAGGTACGGAAGCACGAGGCATTGACTGACACGCATCTTGTCAAGGATCTAAAGGATGTTCGCGTTTCCGAGTATTTTACTGTACCCGTTGGAGGACAGAGACCCGGATGATGACTGCCGAGAACCGGGGCTGTCTGTATCCGTGAAATACACGTTAGAATCACTGCAATGTCTTTTTTTTTTTTTGTCGTCTCGTTTATTAATAGACAAGGTGATGGAAGCTTGTATGAAGTTTGAATAATACTTATGGTTGTTGATAGACAGACGTACTTGTGAACAAGGGCCGGGTTGAAGATGAGTAATGAATGATTATAATTGAGGATTCTATGGAGGGTGTCGGGGATCCCATTCTGTGTTTGTTACTGGCGGCCTAGTTGTTCATAATGCTTCCCAATTCCCCAAAAGCCCTGTCCAAGAGCTGATCACGAAGCCTGACTAATAATATAAGAAAAAGGATAAAGAAAGTTAATTATTATTCCTTTTATTTAAGGCCAAAATCAAGGAGATAATGAGGTATTTGTATTTAACTGGTGCTTGCATAACTTCTTGCGTGATATGGGGGTATCGAAGATTGATTAACATTTATTGGGGCGTGATGACTTATTAGTATCATCCCAGCCATCCAAGGTCAGATTTCCTGTCCGAATATATCATTGGCTTGTAGGTTCTCTTCTTCTCGGCCTTAGAGATATTTCACTTTGAAGCTTTGAGGAGGCATAACTCTTGAGAGCATCCCGCAAATCG
>JABSTL010001784.1:0-10420 GCA_013759095.1 Fusarium sp. NRRL 29148 | reverse complement strand
GAGATAAGTAGCTACTAGTTCCACACAGTCCACTGCAAGTCCGCTTTAAGTTATTTATTAACTAGTTATAAATATCTATAATATATGCTTTCAAGCTGTACCCTGTGTTATATAAACCTTCTTTTATACTACTTGATATCTCTAATACATTCATAACCGGCAAAGAAGAACTCAACATGGCAGCAAAGAGGCTTACAGTGCGGGCGGCTCTGGCAGTAGGTTCTGTAATTGAAAACCCAATCAGGATGCAACATACTTACATAGACCAAATCTCGGCCGCGAAGTCATTGATGAGATCTTTGCCAGAGGCGCCTACGAGGTAGTTATATTGAGCTGCGGGGTAAGCTACCATGCCTGGTCATGGCGCCTTGATGCTAATCACTACACTGTTTAGGCTGAGGTTGCAGATTCGCCTAGAGGCGTTGCCTGGAGGCAAGTAGACTATAATGATAAATCCGCACTTGCCGATGCAATGAAAGGTATCGATAAAGTGCTCTCCTTTTTGGCAATGCTTGATCAGAATGAAGCCCTTGAACTGCACAAGAAGCTCATTGACGCAGCCATTGAGACTGGCGTTCGAAGATTTGCCCCGTCGGAGTGGGCTTCGTGAGTGACTTTACCAAACCTGTATCTCACGATCAGAATGCTAATATTAATTGTTTCAGTGCGAGTAATAGCGAAGTCGCTCATTATCAGTACAAGGATGAGGTCCGGAAGATCTAGAAGAAGTCAAATCGGACCAGCAGGTATGCGTCTCTGATTCATTGACTTCCATTAATTGGACCGTCTAATTATATGGGTTTGAATAGAAGATTGAGTACAGCCTGTTCCAGCCAGGCGTGTTTACAGATTACTTCGGCTATCTCCACGCGACAACAAAGCATTTCAATATATCTTGTATGTATGTAGACTTCCAGAATGGCAGGGTCATCGTTCCAGAGGGCGGTGATTCTCCAATTACCTTGACTACTGTTCGGGACATGTCCCGACTCGTAGCCCAGGCCTTGGAATATAACGGGGTATGGCCTATTGTGGGTGGCATGCAAGGGACGGTATTTACTGTCTCGGAGTTCATTGCACTGGACGAGAAGCTCCGAGGTACGGAAGATACTATCCATAATGTCTACACGGTAGTCTTGACATACTTGCTAACATGGTATAAGGCCCGTTCAAAGTTGAAAAGATCTCTAATGAAGATCTGGAGACTCGGAATGTTACGACTTCCTGGTATCCTGCGGTAGAACACCATGCTCTTCCTTAAGAGATGAGGGAGCAGGTGTTTAAAGGAGTTCTCATAGAATACATGGCCGCCCTTAAAAGGGGCGTGTGGACTGTATCGGATGAGTCGAACAAGCTCCTCACTGACTTTGAGTTTACCTCCAGAAACCTACTCAAAGGGAATTTGGCTATAAGGGATGGCCATTAGCTGAGGGTGCAAATTCTTACTTAAATCCAGTATCCTTCTAGCCAGTCAAAAGTGTTGTATGACCATTGATAATAGTTCTAGCGTCTCAGAGAGTATTCTATACTCTATAGCTCATTATTCCCCTCTATATTTTGTCTCCATGTCGCCAGATACTATACATGGCTCAATACCATCAAACCCAGCCCCCAAAAGTCCGTGGGGGAACACACCGTTGCCCTGTACTACGCCAACCTGTTGCAGGAGACACATTGCCAAATCGCTGTATCCGGCGTTGTAGCTAGTCCATGTGAAGTGTGAGAGGGGAGCGTCAGGAAACTGTGCATTTGCGTACATGTCGGCGGCTGCAGCACCCTCAAAATCTAGGTCATTAGCCCCAGCCTGGAGCGGCAGATTTGTGGTACCCCGTGTGTCACAATCGACGGCGTAATATGGAAGTTCCATATCCGAGTTCCGCGGTCCTGAAGGAGCAGTCTCGTCATAAGCTAAATCCTTGTCTGTTATAAGACTCGGCGTGGATGCAGCTTCAGACTTCTCGTGCTCTTCCAGCTCGCGAAATAGCTCCTCCATGCTGTCTGCACCTTCGGGGAAGATTGATCGCACTGGGAGGTCGATCTCACTGTTTGGTGGAACGCAGCCTAGAAGCTTCGCAATGTGTTGGGCAACGGGTTGTCCGTGATCATTGAGCTGAGGCTCAGCCAGTTTCCAAGGCTGTGAGTTCCTGACCATGCCGTATAGCTTGAAGGCAGTCTCTATCAAAATGCACTGGGAATGCTCCAGGACCTCAGCGTATCTGGATCTGCTGTCAGTGACATGACGATAGGGGCTGCGGAGGCATATCACTTACCCTCTAGGAGTACGTTTGAAGGTAATGGTTTTCCTGGCACTGGCTGTGCATATCTTCTGATCGTCCTTGCACCTTCTACAAGGGATCTTGCTATCACACTACCATATCGATGAGCATCAAGTTAAGTACCGTGTGATTCGGAGTTTGATGGCTTACCTTGCTCTTCTTCATTCTGCATCTCACGCAGGCTTTGCGGACCTTTTGATGAGCCTTGTCCGTCATCGGCTCTTTCATGCTAGCATTGGCATGTCTGGTCGCGGTCCTGGCGGATCTACGCTTAAATGTGTTGCGATGCTGCGCCATTGACCTGCCGGCAGAAGCAATGCCTTCCTCTTGGCTTCCGCGGGAAGAAAACTGCCGAGAGCGAGCCATATCTCAAGTTGGAAGTAAAATGTTTAGCTAAGTCAAGACATATGAAGGGCCGACGTCTCCGATAAGATAACGCGTTCAAAAGGACACTTCTTAAGAGGAAAGAACCGTTGAGGTATAATAAGTCGGTAGTAAGAGGGCTCAAATGGCGGCCGACAATTACGTCAGTCATTATAAAGGAATCACCATTGCTCACGCTCCCCTTAGTTAGGTCTCCCATGCAACTGTGAGGGGCGGGGTGGACAGCCGAGTTGAGCCTATTGTCTGCCGGCAGATCCGTTAATTATTGACTGCTGTAGGCCGCGCGACATGGGTCATGATTCGGACAATTTCAATTTATGCATGAACGAGGTTGATGACTCGTTTCAATTGCATACTTTTGCGGGGTCATAAACGCCCTATGGCTCTTCCATGTCAGTGACTAATGCTCCGCCGAAAGTGTGGTCAAAAGTACTTTGACTCGGCTGGGCCGGATCCGAGAAACGACTTGGATGCCACTGCCCGTGGTTTCGGTATAATACCAGCCACAGCCGCTACAGCCGGTATAACCGACAGAGGGTACTACAATGGCCATGCATAAAACTGGTCCGGAAAACAAGATGAAATGTTGTAGAGTTGCTTCATAACCTGCTGGGTTGGATATATCGGCTTCCGCGCTGTAAACTGAGATTCTATTCTGCCCCGGTGAATATGTTGAGGAATGGTTGAGTAGTCAACTGACAGTTGAAAGCAGAGTCAGGAAATGGCATGTAAAGAGATTGATTAGTATTGGAGAGAATGAAAGGCCTGCAGCTTATGGGGCTAAATGTTTTGTCAAATCCAACAAGGTATACTAGGCAGCCACAGCTTGAAACCTATACAGGACATCCCAACCTTCACCTCCAAGGCCCGCCCATCCGACCGCCCTCGTGGGAAGTATATGTGCTCGTTCATCACCTTGCGCTGAGCTGACCTGATGTTAGCATCGGTGGGCGGTCGACTCCTTCTTTCAAAACTTACCTACTCGATTCTAGTCCGATGGCTAGGACAAACGTTGTAATTTGTCGTCTTCGTCGCGGTCGCCATCAGCAATCTGTCGCACTCCTCCCACCACGTCTTCGCGAAAGGTGCTTCACAAGTCCTGGAGGGGCGAATGCCGACATAATTTCGCGCCGATGAAGCGTCGTAAACCTTTGCGGTACAATAGGCCCAGGACGTAACGTGTGTTGTCACATTGCCAGTGCATCCGGAGTTATTGCTACACATGTTGACTAAGTGAATAGCGTTGGTGAACGCACGACTGCGATTTTGTCCTTGATGAGATACTGAGATGCTATGCAAAGAATTGTGAGATGGGATACCACTTTCTCCAAACTGATGGTAAGGGTGATCTGGTCCTATCTATAACCTTGGGGTGGCAACCCTATGTTAAGCTCAGGTAGCTGATAAGATTCCATTCATACGGGGCCCTTCAAGATGGTGAAAGACTGATGGACTGACATCCAATCAAACCCCGCCACGCCACGTCGGTCAGCAGAGAAGGTAATTGTCACTTTCAAAGGCCCAGATAATTATCAAGGATGGCGGCAAGCTAGAGGTCAGGGTCGTTTGAAAATCATCAGTTGTTTCTCCTTGTGTCTATTCACCATGCACCTATGCAACCTTTAACCGCATTCTGATGAAGCATAATGTAATTGCTACAAGACAAGAGAAAGGAGACAATGGAGAGAGCATAGCGACCCCATGCAACAGCCTGACATTCGTCACATTATGCAATGCGTGCATAAAGTAGCAGTAAACGGCAGTGGTAAGAAAGGAGAGCCTCATATTTTCAACAGATTAGGCTGTTTTAATGATATCCGCAACAAGTATAGCTTCATGTTGCGTTATCATAGCATCAGATACAACTGTTCCTGAAGCAGGCTTCTGGTAAGACAACCACGAGGAGAATGCAATACGCATATCTTGGCAGCCAAAACCTGAAATGAGTACCCCTCCAAGACTTTTAGATTGGGGGCCGAGGAATATGATTTGTCCTTGGTTCAAACGAAAGCGTCTGATATCTCGGACAGAATGAGACGCTATGTTGCACAAGGGTGTGATGAAGACGCGAAGGTCCCAATAGGGGTGAATAGACTCTGACCAACACAGTGGCATTTTTTGCCCATTCTATGCCAGTATCGAATCATCTAATTACCCACTGAAAAGGCTCATTTCATCTAAATCATGGTAGAGATGCGTTTCAACCCCGCAAGGAGCGGTCAATGTTTCTTCCAAATGTGTCTTCCTGCAGCACATGAGTGACCAACGTACCAATCGATAGAATGGTGGCTTATGTATGACACGTTTTTCAATAGTCCTAGAGTCACGCAAAGGCAGAAGTGCAACCAACAAGTTTGATCATTGGCTATGCTCATGCACGTATTGAGGGGTAATGATAAGAAACAAGTCAAACAACACAATGGCGCGCTTTCAACCCGCTGCCTGATTTTCATAAAACCAGACAATGAACTATTTTCTAATCTCACTTCCTTTCTTATCGCCGTATTGGTCCTTTTTGAACCATGACTCCCACCGACATTGAGCCTGTCGCCAATTTAGGCCTCAGTCTTGCAAGCTCCCTGCAAGTACAGTCAGAAGCCAACAGAAGAGCCCGACAAAGGCTTCCCAAGCTAATCAATCTGATCAACTCAACTGCCTTGACGTTGAAAAAAGTTGACGATCTTGTTCAAGAAAATGCAGATGTCTTCACAAAACCATGCCTGGACGACATCACGAGACTGACAGTCACGTGTGAAAAGATCTACAGCGGCACTTTGATGATGCTGGTACGTCAGACAGAGAATATTGTCGGCGACAAGGAGATCAATGAGATCCCGCGGGAGGAAACGGGCAAGTATCTGCATTGCATCGCTCACACCACTGTCTGGCGTTATGAGTCTTGGGAGTTACTCGAGGTTCAGCTCAGGTACTTTCGGCACCGGTTGACGCAACTCAAGTTTGAACTGACGCTGCGTTATCTTTTGGGCTGTATCGCGCAGCACCAGATGCGGTAAGCTGGGATCATCCTACTATGCCACTTCTGCTAACGTGATGTTTCTACTAGGGCACAGACCCGAGCCCCAGGTAGCTTTGAGACCGAGCTTACATTCCGACATCTCGCCGGGCAAGTGGCCACTAAGCGAGCAGGTCACTACAAATTTTGGTCCAAGAAGGTGGCCAAATGGACCATCATTACTCCAGAACTACCTTCTAGCAACGTTTCCTTTGCAGACGTTAAAACTGCCTGCTCTGTTTCAACCACACCTACCATTGCGATCGACACGAAAGTTGAAGAGGTCAAACCTGTTGAAACCGTGCCAATCAGTCAAGCTCCGGCGTTGGAACTGCCCAAGGATACTGAGGTATCAGTTGATACCAAGGCGGAGACCACTGGCAAGCCAACACAAATCGATCAAGAGTCGACCGAAGAACATGGCTCGAGTCTAATGACTGCTGCCAGAAACTGGATCAAACGAATTCTCATGCCAGGATCGCACGACGAATGGAAGGACCAAGACCTTGAGGTTTGGCAAATCGATCTTGGCGCGCAATTCAATTCCAACAGCACGCCAGGTAAGACGTTCAAACGGCTTGAACTAGACGACAAACACGTCAGGTCAGCACTCGCACAGGTAAATTCCAAATACAGGTGGAGGAAGCGTCCAGAACTCCTCGATCAATACGACTCGCTCGATCATCGTGTCCGTCAACGAATCGACGAGGCCATCGATGCTGCCCAACGATCCAGCCCCAGGGAACGAACTTGGATCGCCATGTCAATCACCAACCCACAATTCAAAAACCGATCCGGCGCTGCTGTTCCAGCGGATGCTTCCATCTCCCTTTTCTTCAGGCTCGGTAATGACGTCGATCCCATACACGTTTTTGAACCACACTCAGGCAACACAATTACATTTCCGTATGCTTCATGCAAGGATCTGAATGTAAGTAAAGAGATAACAATGCTTTTAGCACCTACTGATTTATTCTGATTATAGTTGCTGCGTAAAAGACTCTCTGGCCTCAGTTTGGGATACGCCTCGACATTTATGTTGAAGGACGGAAATTATGTTTTCTGCGCCGATGACGGAACCGTTATCTTACCGGAAGCATGGGAGTCTCTACGCCGTCCAGGCATGACTTTAAAGATTCAAAATCCCAGTGTCCCAACACCACCAGGCTGGCCAGTAGGCGGCCCAACGACCTTGAACCGTCCGGGTATGATGCCACCTCATATCACTCGTCCTATGAATGTTGGACCTGCAAGCACCACTACTTCCGACAGTTCATCAACACATTCTTCTGCTTCTCCGACTATGAAACAAGTTCACAGCGAGATGGAGGGGCTGCTTCAGCTTTCCGACTCTTGGTCTCCTGACCCGGATACAATGAGCGCTGGCCTGGGCAGACTTCTTGGTTTGTGGACTAATGCTCTTGATCCGCATGTCGACGTGACAGAAGATTCAGATTCAGGATCAGTGTGGAGTTGTTCGTCGACGGGGGATTCTGACTATAGCAACCGCAGTATATGCGACTAGGGGTGAGGACGTATTGCTGATGAAGGAATGGGAAGGATTGGTTTAAATTGAAACACAATGGGTTCATGTAATCTCGCTGCAGATAACTCTCCTAGCACTGATACTAAATTGGATAACTACTATTTCATCATAGAAGTCCCCTTGCTGTCGTGATAACCATGTAGGAAGCTGGTGCAACCTAGTTGTTTGATTAATTGACAGTTTGGAACAGAGCTGATAAATGACGACCTGGGGACGGTAATTAACGTTGGAGACGATGGTCAGCCGTCAACTTCAAGGTCCCAATATCCTGTCCTATCTCCCCGCCGGTATTCGCCATCACTGTGTGGCGTTGACTAGATTGTGGTTGTAAGCTTTGAACTTGATACATTGGGCATAGCATTGCTTACTACCTTAAAAAGTCATTTAGATACATCCTCTCTTATATTTCCAGTTTGTTACTAATTTTCCATGTGCCCATTCACGCTAGAATTTGACGTTACGTCTTGTAGACTCCCTAGCTCAAACACCTATTTTTACAAGTCCCGTCAAGGGTATTACTATGGTAAACCTATGTTTAACACTGAACCACCGATCGGATACAGAAGACTAATTCAACGGTCAGTTACAGCTACTGTGGCCACGCGATGTATATATTGAATCAGCAAATTTGATTCCATATGCAAACGGGCCCTGTGACACCAAGTACAGGCATAACAGCTATAGATTAATGGCATTAAGACTTTATTTTATTCTCCAGGTTTATACTTCCCGTTACTAATACGCATTTCTATACTATTTATACACAATAGGAAGTAATGATCTTCTAGCTTGTAAAAGACCTCTATGAAGACGGTTCAGTCTTTGGCATAATCTATTATAGTGAATAGATCGCTTGTTGACCATAGCTGCCTTTAAAGGCCTTAGAACTCTGCGACGGAAAACAATCTCATATGTCCGACAGATACTAACATAAACACCTATACCCACTTTAGCTATTGTCCACAGATGTAACATTAATTCATAATATCTAGGAGGTAATAATACAATTATTGTTTCTACGTACCTAGCTTTTGCCGGCGGACTTTGCGGTTGACGTTTAAGTCAATTGCCACTTTCCAGTAAAGCTTATTCTTCTTGAATGTACCAAGCATTTGGTAGAGCTCGAGGATGTCCCCGTTTAGCTCTGGGCTAAGGTGCAACATGCGGCGGATTCTGGGACTTGTGGACCAGGATATCTCCCGTATCATGCTCTTGGCTCTCTCGAATCCGTTGCGTATGGCTCTGAGTATAGGAGGGTGTTTGTTCTTTATGTGGGCATGGAGTCTGCCACTGTCATGGTTTGATCCTTCCTCGTAAACAAATATATTGTGATTGTCCTCCAGTCGTCCCTCAGCCCTCGATGTGCTAGAGCTGTTACTTGACGTTTCGTGCGGTCTGGAATACAACCTTTCTGGTCCTCGTTGTTTCGGAGCGTGCCTGAATCGACGGGTCCGGAAGCCATTGAGTAATATTTCTATACACATATCCTGGAAAATAGATCTCAAAATAAGTATTTAGGCACTGGGAATCTTATTAGGTGATAACGCGACTTGCAGTATCAGACTTGGGTCCGAGAAAAAAACGATAGACAGCGAGCTGTAAGATAAAATGCCTAAAATCACGCGTTCGATGTTTTATTAGCACGCACAAGCGGCCGCCCGTCTCAATGGACCAATCCAATCGAGCGGCCAAAGTGTAGGTTATGGCTGAAGAGTTATGCAGCCGGTAAGACGCCCATTTATGACATGGCAAGGTCTTATAGGCCAATGGAATGCAGTTCGACAAAAAGAGATAGAAAGCCCAGAATGCCGAAATGGGTAGCCTGCAAATATTAGGTACTAAATATCTTGCTCTACTCCAGGTTGCAATTCAAAGGATATTCATCATACTATCCTCTGAAGACAAGGAACCTGATTTATAATAATCTCTAGCTGGCTTTTATTGCCTTACATTCTGACCGACTTCAACATGGATTCCAAATCAGCAATTAAAGATGACTGGCCATATGAGAAACGGCTTTTCGAATTCTCAATGCGGTCTAGAGCTCGGGAATCTCATTTCTTGATTTTTCGCGGTCTACAGCGGCTTAATATTCTCCGTTTACAGAACGAGTTAGCAAAACGGAAACGCCAAGTTTGGAGCGATGAAGCGCTTTTGGATAACGACCCAAATGAACTTACCCAGATATTACATAATTACAGCAAGTTACCCTAGTTGAATCTGCCCTGAGACTTTGAATAGGTTGTTTCTAACTATTTCTAGCAAATGCCATTCGAGACTATGAGTATCTTACAAGTTTAGCAGAGATTACAGGATCACAAGCGCGAGATGAAAGACTGGATCTTGAGCAAGCGTTCTTCAAAGAGACGGGGGAAGTAACTGATGAACCAGGGGGGCATCGCTACTTACGACCTGATAACATTCTTCCGTCAGATCCTCTTAGAAACTTTCTCGAGAATCCTTCCTCGTTCTTGGACTTACACCAAGCATGAGATGGTACGCCGGACAGACGAATACCTCGACAGAGAACACCCTGAAGAAGTCGCTCCGCTAGTAGATCGAATAGCGCGATTCCTTGTGGCGTTGATCGGAGGATTTTCAGTGGTCGCGCCAATGCTGGTGATGCGGTTGCCAGTAATGACATTGGCTAAAAGCTTGATCACCACGTCGGTGTTCGTCATCTTATTTGCGGCTGCATTGTCAGTGATGTTTAGGGCATCAAACACAGATACCATGGCTGCAACGGCGACATATGCAGCTGTCTTAGTAGTGTTTATTGGAACAAGTCTTGGAAAAATTTATAAGATCAATTACAGAGAAAAGAAATGTGTTATATATTTATAGACTTTAATATATCGCACGCACTGTTGTTCGCTTCAGGTTCTGTCGCGCTCTATACATAAGATCTATTCTGACATCACGCGTTTTATTCCCGCGTTTCGTGAACACAGCCTCATCCTCGCGCCTCGCTTCCTCAGCCCAGACAACAATGATTCGTTCGCCTATTTTAAGAAACCCTAGCCACAACACAACGCTCAACGGTATCACCATGCTAAACCCGCTTGACACTGAACTAGACCTGAAGGGGAACTCGAAACAAGCGGTCGGATATACAGAAAATTGATTGAACGGTCTGTCACTCTTTGTCCGTTTTACAGCTCGTATTATAGCTATATATATGTCAGCTTACCGGTTTTGATC
>JABSTL010001781.1:0-13162 GCA_013759095.1 Fusarium sp. NRRL 29148 | reverse complement strand
GCGTGTTGTTTTCCGACGGTGGAGGAGCGATTTTCGTATCCATACTCGGACGGAGCAAGAGGAGCTATTCCTGGAGGGGGAGGTATCCGATTACGCGTTGGTTGGAGAGAGAACGAGGAGAACGAGAACGAGAGTGGGAGTGACTGGTCTGTACGGGTACGGAAAGTGTTTTGAGTACGGAGTAGTGGTATCTGTTACGCGTAATTGCAAACCGTCGGATGAGAGTACGGAACATGCGATACGTGTAATTATCTCTCGTGTCTTTTCGTTCAATCAATGTCCAACGTTTCCAATCTGCCACCATCACTCGCATACGCACCCAAGCAGGGTGAAAAAAAATAAGCTATTTTCTAGAACGTGTCCCGTCACTGTCACCGTCCAAAGCCACACTCGGGTCTAGATCTGATCCTCCTACGCAGCAACTTAACTGACCTACCAGGGGTCAACATTCACTCACTCTCTTGCTTGTTTCACAAGCCCATCTCCACCTTAGACCAGTTTTAATATGTGGTCCTTGCACCCGAGAAGAAGAAAAAAAGACTTAGCTACAAACAAGGGTTTCTGGAGATGAGATGTGGTCAATCTCCTCCCCCAGTACTCCGTACACGCTATCTTTTTTGGCTATTGGCATGAGGAGGGGGGGCGAATATGCGCCATTGGGGTACGTACGTACGATGTGAGATAAAATGGATAGCTCTCTTTCCAAGGCTGTGCTGTGCCCCTGATGAGTGAGAGAGTGAGTGGAAGTACTTATTTCGTTGTGCTGCCTCGGCTGTTTGCCCCTGTGATTCCCGTTCTGCTCTGTTTGCTCCTCATTCATATCCACTCTCTCTTCCTACAGTGACACTCACTGTTTCCTTTCCTTCTTCCACTTCTTTCTTTTTCTTCAATTGTCTCTCATTCTCCATTCGACATTCCTTATATGCCAAAAAAACACGCACCCCGAAATGAACCGCGACAAGATCTTGACCGCTGCGGCGGTTGAGAGGATGATCGCAGCTGGTCAAACAATCGTCGTCTTCGAAGATTCGGTACTCAAGCTCGATGGCTGGATGGATAGACATCCCGGTGGAAGATTGGCAGTTCTTCACATGGTGGGCAGAGATGCCACCGACGAGATGAAAGCGTAAGTCACGATGCTTTTTCATGGTGTTGAGGTTGAGCGTTGGGACGGGTGCACTACACCAAAAAGGGAAACACACTACAACACCATTGGTCTTCTACACGCCAATGACATGTTGTACAGTGCATTTGTGTGGTGGGCGGGGGAAACAACAAGATCAGATCAGATTAAGCTAACACCTATTTCTTCTTTGGGTTATAGTTATCACTCGGAAGCGACGTTGCGAACAATGAAGGCCTATCGGATCGGTCGGAAGCAAGGATCCTGGGTGAACCGCACACCACCAATTAGAGGCGGCGTCTTCCGCCTCGACGCCCAAGATATCGACATCTCGGACTCGAGCACATCCTCTGACACCGACGACAACGACATCACGAGTCTCGACGACGCTGCTAGTTCCGCCTCGTCATCGCCCAGCGTGGTCGACGTCAAAGATGAAGGAGAGGGTCTTCGTCAGCGGGTGGTAAAGACGGGAGATGATTCGCGAAAGCGCGCTGCGACGCTGCGTGTGGCGAATGCAGGAGTCGCCCGGGAGATTCAGAACGATCTTGAAACGTATCCTTCGCTGGATACGCGAGTGCAGGATGAGATTGCGAGAAAGTATCAGCTTCTTCACCAGAGGATTCACGATGAGGGTCTTTATCAGTGTCCGTACGTCGAGTATGGGAAGGAGATGATGCGGTACACGACGCTGTTTACGCTCTTTGGCGTGTTGTTTTATAACCAGTGGTACATCACATCTGCTGTGTTCTTGGGATTGTTCTGGGTATGTCGCTCTCCTTGTCGTGTTGTTGAAGCTTTTGACTAACTTGGGCAGCATCAAATCATGTTTAGCGCGCATGATGCTGGCCATCTGGCGATTACGTCTAATTTTGTCGTCGACACTCTTATTGGCATGTTTATTGCTGATTTCTGCTGTGGTCTATCGATTGGATGGTGGAAGAGCAGTCACAATGTGCACCACCTTGTGACGAACCAACCTGTAAGACGACTCACCCTCATCAAACACTACTCAATGCTGACACTTTTAGGAACATGATCCTGATATTCAGAACGTTCCCCTATTTGCGACGTGCCCTTCATTCTTCAAGTCCCTTCGCTCAACTTATTACAACTTCACTTTCGTCTGGGACGCCGCAGCCGATTTCCTCGTTCCCTTCCAGCGCTGGACTTACTACCCCGTCATGGGCATCGCGCGCTTCAACCTCTACCTCCTCTCCTGGCTGCACGTTCTGTCTGAAAAGTCCTCGCAGCTTGGAAAGAGCCGCGCCTGGTGGATTCGACCTACCGAGATCACCTTCATGGCCTGCTACTGGTTCCTCTTCGGCTACTGCCTCCTCTGGCGCGGTCTCCCCGACTGGACAACCCGCGTCATCTTCGTCCTGGTCTCCCACATCATCACCATGCCTCTCCACGTGCAGATCACCCTCTCCCACTGGGGAATGTCAACTGTCGACCTCGGTGAGACCGAGTCCTTTGCGCAGCGTCAGCTCCGCACCACCATGGACGTCGACTGCCCCGCGTGGATGGACTTTGTGCACGGCGGTCTGCAGTTCCAGGCCGTTCACCACTTGTTCCCTCGTGTGCCGCGCCATAACCTGCGCAAGGTGCAGTTCATGATCCGGGAGTTTTGCAATGACACTGGTGTGCCGTACTCGATCCTCAACTTCACCGATGGTAACAGAAAGGTGCTGGGGCGGTTGAAGGATGTTAGTGATCAGTTGGATATCATGATCAAGTGTCAGCAACACATGGCTAGAACGGGGGAAAGTGGATTGCATTAGATTTTCATAGACCAGACTTGCGAGAGCGTATACGATTTGTTTTTTGCGAGACAGTACAAGCAATAGATTTCTGTCTATTTCATTTACAGTGTGCATGGATTTCCTCCAAAATAGCAACATATCCTCGTGACCATACATGAAATACCACCATATAGTCCCGCTGCCTGCTGATTGAGCGGAGACGATAGTTAAAACCACACGGGTATCTCATCCATCCTTTCATACGCCTAAACCGTCCAACGCCATGTGAGTCCTTGCTACCTCACTACCCTGTACTCAGCCTAGTCATCACATCGCTTCATCTATAACTCAACGTTTCCATGCCAGGAATACTCGTGAATAAGAGCGAATAGGTGCAATAAGGGCGAGATGTAAAAGACAAAGCGAAAAAGAAAAGTCAAACCCCAAAAGAGGGTCGTGCAGTGCGGCGAGGCGTGAGTGGCTCGAGAAGTTCGATGCTCAATGCCCTAACTACCAACAACATATAAATACTGTTGCTACTCAGATCTGCCAGTACACACTGATGTAGGAACGGTGGTCGTACATAGCCTCAATCTCATCAGCCGGACCTTGCTCGACCTCATCGAGGTCAGCGCCAGCCTCGAGGAGAGCAAAGAGGATTGATCGGCAAGTGATCCAGTTCTGGAACCGCCCGTGTCCACGACGAAAGGCAAAAGCAAGGGGTGCCTCGCGACGATGCGTCAAGACCGCCTCCAGGAGGGTCTCGTCAGGATCAGCGCCATGCTGGAGGAGCCAGTCCACAGCAACGGTCTGTCGAGAAGAGATGGCCTGGCGCAGAGGACGCCAGCCGAGGGTGAGGTAGAGACGCTGACCGTGTCCAAAGGTCAGGGTAGAGTGGAGGGGCCAGTGGGTGTCGACCACGGCGCCGAACTCGAAGCAGCGCTCAAAGGTGCCGATGTTACTGGTGGCTGCCGCGGCGAAGAGGGGGTACCAGTTGTCGTGCTTGCCGGCGAGCTTGTAGATCTCCCGGTTGAGGATGCGGTAGAGGTACTTTGAGGTACGGGCGAGGCGGGAGGCGCCGCGGAAGATGAGGAGCTTGTTGATGTGGAGGAGGATCTCCTGGGGGAGGCGCTCGAGGGTGGAGGGGCTGGTGACCATGGCGATAGTGATGGGAGCAGTGGAGGATGCGCTGCTTTCGGAGGGGGTGGTGATCTCGGGGGAGGTGTTGGCCTCGGACGACATGATGGAGAGTTGCTGAGGATGAGGGATAAGGAAAGACTTTGGGATGGTTACGAGAGCGGAGATGGTAAGAGGGCGAAAATGAGACGCGCTCGTGTTTGTGAGCTGCTGATGGCTGTGATACTGAGTATTGGCCAGTTGCAATGGCGGAAGATGAGAGATGAGATGTAAAGAAGAGGGCAAGTTGACTCGCGCTCAGTGCTTTGTGAGATGTTCAAGGTTGAGTTGTGATCAACCGCCTTGTTGACAGGAGAGGAAATGTGAAGAGGGGTAGAGGACGAGGCACGTTGGGTGCTTCGTGAGCTGCTATGATTGTGATATCGAGTAGTGGCCAGTCGCAAATACGACAGAGACGAGATGAAGGAGAGTGCAAGATGACTTGCGTTCAGTGATTTGTGAGTTGCCAAGGATCGAGTTGTGGTCAGCCGCTTTGGTGAAAAGGAGAGGGGATGTGAAGAGTTGGGAAAACTGGGAGCGAGGGGATATAGAGGAGAAATTTGACAGTGGTAGCACCAGCTCCAAACGCGTTCTCACAGTTCTAGAACCTGTGAGTCAAGGTCTCAAGCGCTATTGGACTTAGGGTACAGCGTTTCCGCTGGAACAGAGTACGTTTGGTTGGGAATGAACTCGGAGGATCTGAACACTGGCGAGCACGGAGATATGTGGGAGATATGTGTTGGAGATGTGCGTTGCCACGGCGAGAGGGGGAAGCTGGTTGAGAGAGGGGTCGGGGCTCAAGACTGGCTAGATTCTTCGTCTGAACTCTTGATGTGCAGGATGGTCGCAGTTCGAAAACAGGCTCTAGCGTCGAGGAGTCATTGTGGAAGGGAAAAGTCACGGCGCTGCAAGGGAAGTCATCCCAACTCAAGTGACAAGGCTGCTGTGTGAACACAGCCTCCCTCCTTTTTTGTTCAGCGAGCCTAGCTGTTAAAAGCTCGTCCTTCTCGTGTTCTCCAACCAAGAGGAAGTTTGGCAAAGTCGACTTAGTTTATCCAGGCAATCAGAACTTTGAGTGTCTGTATGCCATTATGCTGTCTACCATCATTTTGGACGAAACGGGGAGAGCGGCGTAAATAGTGTAGCCTCTTGTAGGATATCTTGGCTCTAGAGTCAGATTATCACGAAGACGACTGCGCAGTAATGGGATGATTTACTTGAGAAGCATGGAAGTGCACTGCGCCGTGGTTAAATTAGGGGGATATCTACATCCGAACCTCACAAGCTGTGTCTAGGCTCAAGACACTCCATTTTGATGCACTTAGCTCTTGGGAGCCGTTGTTACAAGAAATCTACCTCATTCAGTTTGCATTGTGATACCTACTCTCATGCCCATCTTGATTTCAGAGTGGAGTGTTTTCCGAGACCCCAAAAAGAAACCACCAGAAGACGATACTACTTGTACAAACTCAAAGACCCTTTCCCCTTTCCGCAAAAGCAAATTCACCCCAGCCTGAAAAGCAAGAACGCAATAGACCCTATCAAAACAAATCCCTGAGTCAAACCGGCGAAAACTCGATCGTGCTACACTCGAATCCGATCATGGCCTCAAGAACAGCCACC
The DNA here is from genome assembly GCA_013759095.1 of Fusarium sp. NRRL 29148. NCBI lineage: Eukaryota > Fungi > Ascomycota > Sordariomycetes > Hypocreales > Nectriaceae > Fusarium > Fusarium sp. NRRL 29148. The sequence continues at coordinate 7,495 of JABSTL010001781.1, read as the reverse complement.
CACCGCTCATACCAAGTATCATCCCCAAGCGTAGCAACCCAGTGATCATGATGATTGCCATGCCATTGAGGCAAGTCCTTCGTCTCGATAAAGTCAACAAGATCAATCAATCGTGAGATTCGACGACAGCACTTCCAATGCTCCAGAACAACATACTGATGTCCTCGTCAATGTACAACCGGTGCGGGCGACGCGTCTCCTCAGGATACTCATCCTCGCCCCAATCAGATTGATCCCAATACGTACTGACGAGCTCAGGGGCCGATGCGGAATCTCGAATAGCCTTGCGGAATGCGCTCCAGCGGTATTTCCCGTCGGATTCATGGGTGTCCGGGGTCGGCTTGGGCATTGCGGCGATCTGTCGAAGAGCCTTCAAAATCCCCTTGAACAAAGCCAGCTCATGCTCGTCGATGGCGTTGTAGCGTAGGAGCAGTTTCATCTTGGCCTCCCAGATATCGGCTGCTTGCCCTGGGTACTCCTCTTCCCAGTCGGAGGTAGGTTCCATGAGGTCACGGTACAGACACGTGACTACGAGTGCAAAGTCGGTCTCGATGAACCACGGCTCGTGGTGCGGTCTGCCGTGGAAGAAAGATTCCTGGGCGTCGTACCAATCTTCCATCGCTGGCGGGGGCGCCCAAGTATCCAGTTCCAAGTCGGTGAGGAAAAGCCCGCATTTGGCGTACTCTTGGAGAAGGACCTCGAGGATCATGGGAGGACAGTGAGAGCGGAGGGCAATGGTCATGGTAGTTTCATGCCATGCTGGATGACCGGGGGGACCGCAGTGAGAACAATTGCAGACTTCTTTGTACTCTTGTCGTTCCTTTTCTCTGTAGCCTGGGGCTCGTTCAGGGTTCACGCGGAGTGGGATGGGCAGACCCTGACCGCTAAGGAACTGGATCATCTTACAGATTCCTTGCACTTTATCGGGGTCGGATATCCCTCTCTGAAAAAGCTGAACCAGAGACTCTGGCATCATGTCGCTCTGTGTTGAAAGAGAGTGGTGGTGTCGGGGCCAGTGTTGGAGCGAGAATCCCTTCGAGCACAACCACATGAGAGCATTCGCAAAGTTTGGGTTCCATTCTCCTTTGATGATGCGAAACAGAAGAATGTCAATCGGTCTGTGTTGGCGGTGCTTTGAAAGCTTGTTATGACATTTACACTTGACATATTTCTTCCCCCAGACGATGGAAACATCAACACCGCCGAACTGGTAGCTGCGCTCCATTCTGGCGACGTCTGCAGTCTTGAGTGCTTCGCGGAAGTCTTCAAAGCAGCCTGATTTGTAGTACAACGGACGAATGACGCTGAAGAGCCCAGCTGAAGATAGGGCAAGGGATTGAAGGTCTTTGGTTCTGGGCGTGTCCATGTTCTTGGCCACCATGCGCATCAACTCGACAGGGAGACGCGCGAGAGCTCCTGTCTGCTGAGGTCGGCTGTCGGAGGGCAGCACGATGAAGGACGGGCACTCTGAGCCAAGAGGGATGAGGGAGCCCATCACGGTGGATTTCTGGGTGGGATGGCAATGGGGAATGAAGGTATCGTTGTGGTTTTTGAGTTGGTGGTGTTGTGGGAGTTTAATTTGAGGAAAGCTGGGAAGAGTAAACAAAATCTTCAGCGTTGAGATTTTAAAATCAGTAGTGAAGCAGTGGAGTGAACAAGAGTGGCATGCCACTGCTGCAGTATCAAACTGCCACTGTCAAATTTCGGCCTCAGGCTGAACAGTGAACACTGTAAAAGAGGTGAATCAGGGAATTATGTAAAGAAGTAGCCTCGTTCATTAATTGTGGTGCAAAAATATTTGCACACAGTATTGGATTCAGGGTTGTATCATTTCCAGTGCAAACATCCCTTAAAAGTCTCAGTCTTGGGCCTTATAAATCTTTGAAACAATCGTGATTCATCAAATACAGTGATAATATCTAAAGTTGATCTCGTTCGATGGCCACAGAATTTCTGCCCTCATATTAACGACACAGAAAACGTACAAATGAGGTATTCAAGGGCAGGGAAAAGGAAAGAAACCAAAAAGCCAATAAAGAAAACCCAAAAATTCGCACAGCTCTTCCATCTTCTGTCGGAGCCACCTGAAGAAAGAGGCTCATAAACTCTGTCATGATATAAGTGCTGCTTCACCGAGGACAGGAACTACCAGGTCAAGCTGAGTTGGACCACAAACCAACAGTGGCAGTCATGATTTTAGAGCGTCTATCAATGATGCGGCCGTATATCGAGCCAAAGCTTTACCAGAGGCTTCCCTGTCAGCACGCGATTTTCATACCTTTGTGAAGCACTGACCAACACTTGGGACGAAGCTAGCCAGCACCTCAGCTATGGCGCCGGCTTTCCCACAACCGCTCTCGCCCCTCAAGGTATGGGCACCGATTTGGATCCGATACATATCCGCGAGAGACCCGTCCTTGTTGTAGACGTTGATGCGGATCTGGGACGGAAGCTTGCGGCCCCAGCTACACTGCTGGAACTCTACCATGCACTGGCAGGGGCAGTAGATCTTCTTCGTGGGAGCCCGGCCACAGGCAGCGTTTGGCTTATTCGCAGTAGGTTCCTGGAAAGTAAAGCCAGTGCAGTCTGTGTAGACGGGGTACTGGTTCTGCTGACCAGCGGCCTGGAAAGTTGCCCACATAGCTCCGATCAGAGCATCTCGCATCTGCCAGCTACTCCCAACTGGCCATCGAGCTGGACTCGGACAAATGCCTTTGGCTTTCTGTAATTAGAGTTACAGTTCCCGGTGTACTGCCAAGTGATGTGGTCGGAGAGGCCGCCGTTGTTGTCGGACACATCGTTCATGCAGTTGCAGACGCTCCAGAAGGAATCGAGGCTGTCCACGTTGACCAACTCATCCGTGTAGGTTGCGTGAAGGTTAAATTCAGCGACAAGTCCCTGCCCAACGGCAAAGGTGCCGACCTTGATGGAAATAAATTCATTGGGATTGGGTGGTAGAGTTAAAGGAATGAGAAAGAGGGGTTGTTCGACCTTGTGCATTCAGGAAACCTTGCTCTCGTGCTATTTGTTACCACTAGTTGTGTGAAGTGCGACGAGATTACTACTCAGTTCGAGTAGGCCTCAGACCTATCCCCCAAAAACCAGCTTTGTACAGGTAGATTGTTCAACTGACGGTAAAGTCTGCGACGATGTCGGAGTTCTCCATGTTCCCGAGGTCAGGCTTTCCAGAGGTCGTGGTCGACTCACCCTTTACTGCGGCGACTTAGACACTTCGGCGCACTATAACCCCCTTTCTCTCGAGAAGCTTTCCACTAAGCACCTTGTTTATTATAAATCATTGTCATTCATCAAACGGTAACATGGCCCAGCTGTTATGCAACTGAGTGATGACAATTTATCACGAGTTTTTGAGTACTGATTACGTTTCAGTCGTCGCCTTAATTGATGATCAAGGTAAATACTTGGTCGAACAGCCTCGGGGTGAACACGCTTTTGCAATTACCTATAATTCTAGTCGAGCGAATGATGAAGGTATCACTAGACCTGGTATTTTGCTTCTAAGCACATTTGACGAGCGTCGCAGCAGCGACCAAGGCGCTGTACAACACAACATTGGTCGTAGCGGATACTCTTGTTTGACTGAGAGAACCAAGGTGGTGGTTATGTTAACAAGGCTAAGCTACCCCTTACTTAGTGGGCTCATTCGGACCCATTATGAGAGCTGAGCTACTCACATCCTAACATCGACCTCGTTGTTCATGTGATAAGGCATATCCTTCGGCCAGCCCTCAGGTGGAGTGGAGGTAAGGAAGCCTGCAGCGATGGGAACATTGGTATTCTATTAACATGGTGTAGTCTCTTAGGCTGAGCTTTGAGCAATGGGGCAGAAGCCTGTATCAATATTCTGAGTAATGGCAAAAAGTATAAAATATAATTCTAACTGAACAAAAGCGATAGGTTTGAATTCCGAAAGGAAAAGAAAACAGTTATAAGTTAGCGACAAACTCAACAAATTGCAAAGAAGATCGTAGAGAGTATGCGTGAATGAAAGTACAAGCCAGCCCGTCAAGTTCAAACACGCGTATGCAACAATCAAGGCCAAAGCCTTCACCACCGTCGGTACCACAGACGGGGTTTGTGTTTAGAACAGCAGAATGTTCCAGCCTCGATAGAATCCAGATGTAATCGTTCAGTATCTTCAAGAGACTGCTGGTCAGCACCTGCCCGGCGGAGGGCCTTGATTATCTCGCGACTATTTCGCTGATGACGTTCGCGGCAAGGAGTCTTGATGCCTTTGTGTTTCCATCGACGAGGTATATGATTGTTGAGAATTCCGGGTCTCACGGCATATTCAACCGCCTGCGCAAGAGGAGCCTCCGAGGTTCCATCATCATAGCTCGCACCGTTCGGATTTGCTCCATGGTCAAGAAGCCACTTAACAGTGAGAGGGCGAGAGAGCATAATGGCTACGATCAGAGACCGGCGACGAGACAGCGAAGACCGATAATCAATAGGCGCGCCAGTCTCAATGCATCTAGCAATAGTGCGACAATTGCCATCCTCTGCGGCCTGAATCATAGGTAACCATTCGAGCTGTTTACCCGCTTCGCAGTAGACGTCTAGGATGAGGACATAATACAGCTTCCTGCATGTACTGGCGAGTTTGACTTTGGCCGAAAAGTTTTTGGTTGCTTTTAGAATACTAATAGCATTTCTGTCGGGAGGCGACAGAATTTGCTTTGGTCCTGGTTGGAGAAACGTGAATCCATCGTAAAGAGAGTAGAAGAATGATGTGCAGCCTTTTTGCTAGCAAACTGAGAGATTCTGTAGGAGTAGTATCGAAAAGATCGAGAAGAGTGTGACTACCGGTTTTGTTTTTAGCGGCATCTCGAACTCGAGGTGAATTGAACGTGTTTTATACGTCAAAGTCTTTCACTGACTAGATCTGTCCAGTCTTTGTAGTCGGCTCACTTTCAGGGTCCCTGTCCTAATGCGGCAAAGCGATCAGAACCTGGCTTCAAGTTCTCAGTAAAAGCTACATTGTTCTGAAATTGGGAGAACAAAAAAGAACACAGTCTCGGTGGTTTAAGCTCTCAGCCACAAGTCTCAACTGCAATAAACACAACTAGCTAAGAACTTAGACACTATGCCACAATAACTAACCAGTTGCTGTTAAACTGCTATACAAACCATACACTGACTCAAGGCTCAGCATACTGATGAAAGAACTGGAATATAAGCTATAAAGGTTATCTCCGAATATTTCCCAAGACTGAAAGCTCATTGTGAGGTTTGCCTTAACCATAAGCTTACAGCTAACATCTGAAACAGAATGAGAAGGGGATGTGGTATGACCGCATGTGGGATCACTGTCAAAATCCCGAAATTTGTCCCCTCATTCTGCCCGAATGGCAACCCGCGAACTTTGAAGAGTATGTGGCTTTGGTGGAGAAAGAGTACCTGAGGGTTAAAGTCCGTTATTCATTGTCGGGACTCTCGAGGTGAGATATAAGAAGCATTTAACCCCAGAAGGCTGACTCAAGAGTCTTGGACAGACGAGGTTCAATTTGGAACCAGGTCTAGGAGACTTGCCGACTCGGGTATCATGGATATATTAGTTGTTAGTTTCGGGTACTGGTCAATTATAGAATCTTTTGCATATCAGAGTATGCCTTTTCCGAACTTGATGAGTTTCCAGCATCAACTTGTTGCCAAAAGTTGTCGTTGTTTAGTGAACGTACGGTCTCTAATATATGTTTCTATTATGGAAGCAATAAAGTCTCAATAATCAAATACGTCAGAAATCAGCCAGGCTCCATGGGTAGAACATATGGTAGTCACTTCTTGGCTTGAGGCTTCTTGCCTCTATGTACTTGTTAGTGCCTGTTGTCAGATGCGACTAAGCTACGCATAGATAAATGATATGGGACTTTGATATAGAGGCTGTAATGATGTTATAGAACTTCAGGTTACTTGATTGCGGGGAAAGTTGATACGAGAATATTACAAGCTGATTGACTGAATTTTTGGATTACTTCCTTTATTAAAACGACCTTATGGCTCGAGAGCGCCCTGTAACTTGTGGAGGCCAGAGAAAAGTTACATGTTCATAATTGGCATTGGTAATACATGGCGTACTGTTCAGGCTTCCGATCCTTTGTTTTCGTTGCTGCCAAAGAAGGGCCTGAGAATAACCAATGCTCTTGATCAGCTGTTCTTTAATATGCTCCCACCTTCATTGAAGGCGGAGAAGTGAAACAAGAGAATAGATGCCCTGCTTTTTCACAGAAAGTAAATGAACTAGAATGAACAGTACCTGGTCTTCTGATCGGCCATTGTTCTGTGGTACAGAAGTATTGCATGTGAGACTTGGACATATTGAGCAAGTTCACCTGGAGCATAAATGTAGGCCGTATTCTCTCTAAGCTAAAGGCCTTCCTATTAGGATCGATTATTTAATATAAACCACAGTATACACTATATTACACGCAATCACGCATTTTTCACATAAAATAACAGAACAAATATGTCGGATTACTATATTGAGGATCTTCTACTCTCTTCTTTATCTAAACAGATTACTTCTTCATGACCTTAACATTAAGAAAAGCCGGCGTAATAAGAGGGACGTCTGGCTCTCCTCCCCGTTGAAGTTCTGCTCAACATTACAGGTGAGCCTGGGAAGGATGAGCAGACTCTATTACATAAGGACTTCAAGAGCTAAGCATTGAGTTCTGGATTGTTCTTTTGCGAGCTATATCAATCATATTATTGTGCCAATAACTTTGCTGTCTTCCACTCCGCCCTCAGATGCGTTAACATGGAAGCAATGGAATGATGCTACAATCTGGCAAAGCCTCCTACTGACCTTACTTGGAAGGTCTCCTGCCAATGCCTATCTGACCAGGCTCACGAATAACACATGCCTATCGATGATGTAGTTGAATGCCTTGCCATTGGCTCTGTGTCTATAGATAGGTGCATTGAAGCGATTAGATAGTTACTGAGTAAAGGATATGAGGTAAATGAGCAGAAGGATCAAGTTTGGTATCGTAACAATTAACACTGTGATTACATGCCTGAGCTTGTAATTGATCTTTTGGGCAAGACTTCTGACAAGGTTTGTGCGGAGGGGATCTGTGAGATAATCGCAATACTACACGGCTATGGATACTCTCTACTATACTATATGAACTTTGGCCAGTTCTCTAAAAGATGGTATGACCAAAAGGTTAAGCCAGGCCTGATATGTAAGCCGATGGATGTAGCTCTTAGATCTTACTGCCTGACGTCCTTCCTTGAGCTTATTCTCCAGGAGTATTAATGTCGTGGGGCAAATGTACTTGCTATACATACTGAGTGCCCTCCTGAAATGAAAACCTGGGTTGGTGTCTGGCCCTTTTGCTTCTGGGAGCTGCCACTCTGGCGTTAAAGCATAAACTTTGGCAATTTACTCTGGGGATTATTCCTGGATATTGCGGACCTGTCGACCAGCTAGCATTGTATTAAACCTGAAGTGTATTTTCTAACCTTA
>JABSTL010001780.1:0-19250 GCA_013759095.1 Fusarium sp. NRRL 29148 | reverse complement strand
CCCTCGTCATCACCAACGCATGCGAGTCCGCCCCCCTCCAAGTCGCAGAGCACGTCAAGCTCCACGATCAATTCTGGCTCAAATCACAGCCCTACTCCCTCGACAGAATGCTCAACTCCAACCCCAACACGCACAAACTCGTCGACGGTACCGTCTACCAAGCCTTTCTCAGCGCAAAGAGCTATCATCGCTGGCACGCTCCCGTCAGCGGTAAAGTCATCGACATTGAGCTCGTTCCCGGTTCGTACTACAGTGAGAACTACTTCGAAGGACTGGCGGGTAACCCAGATGATCCTGATCCCGCGGCGCCGAATTACTCGCAGCCTTATATTAGCGCTGTGGCTACGCGGGGTATTATCTGGATTCAGGCTGACAATCCGAAGATTGGACTCATGGCTATTGTGTTTATTGGTATGGCCGAGGTTTCGGGGTGTGAGTTTATTGTTGAGAAGGGGGAGCATATTACGAAGGGGCAGCAGATGGGCATGTTTCACTTTGGGGGGAGTTCGCACTGCATGATTTTTCAGCCCGGTGTGAAGCTTTTGTGGAAGCGGCCTCCTCCTTATGATATGGATACGGAGAATAATAGCCGCGTCAACAGTCTTCTCGCTGTCGTTGGCAACTAGAGGCATTTGGCCTTGGCTCATTTGTATCTCGATATAGGCAACCCGAGTGAGAATAGGAAGGTATGAACTTGGCTGGGGCTACAAAGGCCAGCCTCGCAGAGGCGGTGTCGTTCATTAAATGAGAATGTTGGGTGCCTTTGGCACACACAATATGGTCGGAGAGCACGCGGGAAGGAATTTGAAGGGGGCCAACAGATTTCTAGTCTAGGCTATAAATACAAGACTGGACTGTATGGTACTTCTGATCCTTCACTCGATTCAGAGTAAGGTCTCAACCATGAGTATCCTTCTTTCAAGGCCACCCAATCCTTTGTGGGTAAACAATATCATGACCGGTACTGGTAAAGAACAACATACTTCAGGCATGTCCCTGCGTCTGCTGCGATGAAAAGGTTAGCCCCATCAATGCGGTATCATACTTCCTGAAGTCACTTACTTCTTTAGAGACAGTAGCTCGCTTGCGTCAGATAGAAATGCGTGGCAATTCTCGGATTACCCAAGCTCTGTTCGTCTTCACCGAGTTGCGACAAGCACGCTGCTCAGCGGCTGTTCATGTCGTTGGTGAGAATCTCGTTCCACTTGCGATACCCAAACTCATTCAAGTGAACATTGTCCTCACTCATGATCCCCTCCTGGTCATCCCCAAAAGGCAAGAAAACACATCCATGCTCATCAGCAATAGCTTTGAGCTTGGCGTTCGCATCCTCAATCACAGCAAGCTCCAAACCGCGCTGGATGAACAACGCAGTGATGACGACAGTCACATCAGGAAGCTCACTGCGCAACTGCTTCACGACAGCCCCATACGCATCCGCATCGCCCTTTCGAAGACCCTGCTTCTTGAGATTGTTGGATCCCATGTGAATGTACATGGTCTTGAGGTTGGGTTGATGCTGCTTCAGAAGGCGCACGAGACCTTGATCCATGCGATACTGCACATTCAAGATCTTGTCGCCGCCAACACCGAGGTTCAGAATACGCGAGTCCTTGTTGATGCTCAGCATTCGACCCTTGGTCTTGAAGCGCTCGACTCCGCTGGCTCCGAGGGGGGCGGTGGTATATTGGCCCGGGTTGTTCTTGATCTGAGGAGCGTGGGTGTTGTCGTGGGTTTGGTAAGAGCGAAGCTTGAACATGTCGTCGGCGGGTGGTTGGGCGGTGACGAATTCACCGGTGGTCTTGAAGCGCTCAAAGAGGCTATCGCCGAGAACAGCGACGGTGTATTCACCCGCGTTGGCCTTGATCTCGGGGACGTGAGTGTTGTGATGGGTCTCGTGGGATCGTTGCTTGAACATCTTGGGCGGTTTAGCGATGGTCGTGATGAAATTCGTGGGGAAGAAGTGACGAACGAATGGAGGCGTAGGCGAACCCATTTTATTCTCCTGATTGCAAGAACTCAATCAGCAAATGAGGCTCTTTCAGCGCGCAAAAGCCAGCGCTGCCGAAGGAGTCATTCGGTAGAACTCACCTTTCAACTTACAATGTCAACAGCCTTGTCTCGGGAATAGCGTGTGCGGATGCGCGTGCAGGGTTGAAAGTGGTTAGAATTGGAGGAGGAGAAAGCTAAAGTGGGTCTAGCAGGGATAAGTTGCAGGGAGTGGCTGCCTAAAGTCCAAAGGCATTCACCTGTTTGCCTCGCCACGCAAGCACTGCCACTGCCACTGCCACTGGCACAAGCAGCCGCTGAGTTGTGTAGCATGTTTGTGCACTGGCATTCAGTGCTTGCTACCCTGTGACCCCGAAGTGAAGTTGTCAGTGCAATCAAGTACAATCACCGCAATTCACGATCCAGCGGAGCATGATAGTATAACATTTTTTCGCAATCATTTTACTATTCATTCAATAACAGCTTATTTATTGCATTAGCTATTGTTCACTTTCTGACCAATATTGTTGTTCTTTACCGATTGTAAAACTGATGGATTTACGGAATACATGGCAAGCATATTTAGACAAGCATCAACAGCACTCACTGCACTGCACCTTTCCACTTGTCACTAACGGGTTATGCCCCAGCTGTCTAATCTATCAAACGTCTGCCAAAACCGATAGAAGGATTGTTTATTGTCTGATTTGTTGAGCTTCTAGTTTTGCAAACGATGTGCTTGTCTCGCAATAGGCGTCGTGCTATAGGGGACGATCCACCTTAGCAAACATCGATACTGTTAAAGGCAGATACAACACAAGAGGACAATCTTGCGGCGCAGTATTATGCCACATATTCAGAAAATGATTCATATTTGTTAGCCTGTTAGCATGAGTTACAAACGAAACCAGGAAACACCGAACACGGAGGGATGTTACTGTTTTCTTCAGATTGCATGCAGCTGCAAGACTGTCTTGCCACCACATCAGATTTACACCATGAAACATCTGCAGATCAATCTTGACATACACACAAAAGCATGATCCTGTCACCTGTCAAGCCTCTTCGGTAGGAAGCCGAGGTGTGCATGCCACGCGTGTTTTGCATCCGCCAAGACGGACATACATATCCTGATGCGTCGGAGACGGATCTCGAAGAAACCTTCTTGGCCCTTAGAATATGTGCTGGTGGTATTCTCCAAATGATCTGCAAGACACTAGAATTTTCTGTTTGTCAGTGAAAGGCGTTTCCCCTCACGGCAGATGGCACGGGTAGTAAATAAACGCGGTGGTAAAATTACAAGCATGATTCAATATCATGTAAATGCCACATGGCAACCTACAACTTTGGCATATGTATACAGAGTAGTGTATCACAAATCCCAGCTCAGTATCACTATTAATTCACTCCAACCATATCTAGATTCCCCAGACTTTTCCTCCTTCCCCGCGATGGTTCGACATGCCAAGGAACCCCACGATTCCCGGTCTACCGGACAGAGAAAGACACAAAGCCCTCATTCTCAACAATAGCAAAGTAACAGGGAAATACCATGACGAGGACCCAAGAGATCGCTCCACCCGAGGAAAAAACCTCGTTCGACTTGAGTGCGCTTGGTAGACTTGGCGGTCTTGGCTGGCGCGTCGTAACGGCCGCATTCTCCAACTCGTCTGCATGGGTTCCCCGTGGGGTCGGCGAGAGCTTTTTTTTTCTTCTGTTTTGAGAGATTCAGATGCAGAAGAAAAAAAAGTCGAATGTTACGATCTGAGATGATCTGATGTGCCCCATCTGTGCTTTTTTACCCGGACTTGGCTGGATGGCACCTGAATCACTATCAAGAGAGATAACAGATTGGAGTGAAGCAAGGAAATAATGGACTCTTACCTACCCCGATGATTCAACAAATTCCCTGTATTGTTATTGGTCATCTTTGTTTTAAGCATGAATAAGTTGGGGCATGAAAGGCGGAGTAAAGAGGAGACAACAGTTTGGGGGTCAGCATAGTCTCTCATCTCGCCTAAAACTGCACATCTCTTGTCTTCCATTCTCACCCCAAATTTTTGCATTCGGAGGGCCAAGAAACAGCCAAGATAAACAACCCCATCTGCAGCAGCTTGCAATTGATGTGGTAATTCTTCCGCTCGTCCGCCACGTGTCGGCTATGTCAAGTCCTGCAGCCTCAAATGATAGCCGCCCCTTGAAATCACCACTACACCTTCAGCTTCAACATATAGCCATCCGTTGATCTGGTGATCTTTGTGCTGAAAACCCCAGAAAAATACACATAACCAAAACGCGGAGCCTTTGTCACAGACTTGGCAGCGGAATCTGGGGTATCTGCTCTGTCGAGATGCAGATATGGGCCGAGATTGTGAAGGAGATATGACGAGCCTTGGCTGTAACCCTCAGTGGATATTGTCCGAGGCTCCCACACGAATGGGAGCCATTGGATAAGGCGTTACAGCTGCCAAGACAAGCCTCGCGTGGCAATTGCATATGCTTGGCGTTGGATAACAGAATCTGCGAGATGGAGAAGACACCTTGGGGTTTGTGGGGAGGTCCATATCTCCGCCCACGGGGTAAAGAAATATCTTGGCTTGTGTATAAAACTGGTCCCTCGTCCACCATTATATTTCTCTCCCGTCTATCATCCAGCAACTTCTCCCCTTTCTTCATTCCCTAGCTTTTCTTGCCGTGATCAGCTCGGTAGCCAAGATGACAGCCCATGACAATGTCTCCCAAGAGCCTACGCGTCCCAACTCGTCTTCTGGCTCTGAGATGAAGGCTGAGGCGAGGGGTATTGAGGAGGCGCGTGGTGAGAACTATGAGTATGTTGATAAGCAAACTGAGAGGGCTATCCTCAGGAAGCTTGACTATCGTATTATTCCGATGGTTATGTGGGTTTATCTGATGAACATGATGGATCGAGGTATGCCACCCACTCTACTCACAAGTGAACGGTCTAACAAATTTCAGTCAACATTGGCAACGCTCGTCTGTTCCGTATGGAGGAAGATCTTGGCCTGACAGGCAATGAGTTCCAACTCTCCGTCTCCGTACTCTTCGTCACCTACTGTGTAAGCTTCACCAATCGCCCACCTTCCCAACAGAACTGACATAATTCCAGCTCTTCGAATCCCCCTCCAACCTCATCATCAAGAAACTCAAGCCCGCCTACTACCTCGCCGGCCTCACCATCGCATGGGGCATCGTCGCCACCTGCAGCGCCTGGGTGAACAACCTCGGCGCCCTCATCGCATGCCGTCTCCTCCTCGGTCTCTGCGAAGCCGGTTTCTTCCCCGGTGTCGTGCTCTACCTCTCCATGTACTACGGCCGCAAGAGTCTTGCTCTTCGTATCGCATACTTCTTCTCCACTGCTGCCATTTCAGGTGTCGCTGGAGGTCTTGTTGCGTACGGCATTAGCTTTATGGATGGTGCTATGGGCTGGAGTGCGTGGCGTTGGATCATCCTTATCAATGGTGCGCCTACCATCGTCACCGGCGTTGTTATTCCCTTCGTTCTGCCTAATAGTCCTGAGACTGCCAAGTTTTTGACTGAGGAGGATAAGATCAACTTGCAGAAGATTCATGATGAGCAAGTTGGTCGGGCTAGAAATAACCGAGAGCTTCTCAAAGAGGATGTTCTTGATGGCGTCAAGGACTGGACCACTTGGGTTTACTGCTTCGCTCTCTTCCCTACCCTGGCTATGCTCTACTCATTCGTCGTCTTCCTGCCGACCATTGTCAAGGCTATGGGGACCTGGTCTTCTGCTGAGGTTCAAGCCATGACTGTTCCCGTCTACGCTATCGGAGCCATCACTTATCTCATCGGCGCTCGTCTCAGCGACATCACTCAGAAGCGAGGCTTCTTCGTCATGGGAGGCATTGGGTCCGCCATCATCGGCTATGGCATGCTCATCGCCGGCAAAGGCGCTGCTGTCTCATACGCAGGCTGCTGCTTCGTCTCAATCGGCATCTTCCTTTCCTCCGGCATTTCCTTCGCCTGGGTTCCCGCCAACAACCCCCGCTACGGGAAGCGAGCTTTCTCAACAGGCATGCATTTGACCATCGGTAACGCTTCTGGCGTCGCATCTCCCTTTCTCTTTTCTAGCCAGTATGCTCCTCACTACCGCCCTGGCTACGGTGCCAGCATGGGAATGCTTGTTGTGTCGTTGATTCTCAACATCATCCTCCATCTGCACTTTAAGCGACAGAATAAGCTTCGTGATGAGGGTAAGCAGGATTACTTGCTTGAGGGCAAGACTGAGGAGGAGATTGAGTCCATGGGTGAGAGGAGCCCGAGGTTCCGCTTTACTGTCTGAGTTTTGCGGTTGCGGCTGGGTTCGTTGGAAATTGTGATGGACAATGATGATTTAGAAGCGAGTTGGAATATTTTACCATGAATATGAATGATTGACTTGCCCGACCTTTTGTCGCCAGTGCATTAACGCGTGTTTAATTACTAACTACGTCATGTCCAGTGACGTACCTATGGAATCAGCATAATATGAGTGTTGAGCATGAATTTTGACTAGTCTCTTGCTGATGAGATTACACAGGGAATGCCCAAAATTGTAATGGGCAAGGCTCGGGCTTCCAGACGCTAGGTTGGTCAATCAACATAGTGACAAATCCGAGCAGAGTCTGACAACAATTAAGAGCCACGCCCGGTTAGCTCAATCGGTAGAGCGTGAGACTCTTACGAGTACGCGATCTCAAGGTTGCGGGTTCGACCCCCGCATCGGGCTGTTCCTATATTCGATTGCGAGCGTTAGCGAGGCTATCTTTTTTTGCTGCTTGAAGTTGCAAGTCGACGTACTGTCTGTCAGTTATCCGAACTCTTTTTGACTGGTCATGTTTGCCTCGCATTGGCAATGTCTCTGCAGAGTGACTTCTTGACTTCGCTCGGTAGCTACCTACCTAAGTCTGGAGTTTATGAGCTGGAGGTCGCAGCAGCGTGACAGGTAATTTAAATACAATCAGCCCAAGCCTGGCCAATTTGTTAAGCTATACATTTCGCCACTCGGAATAAACTCCGGTCATGGTCAAGGCTGTTTGTTGTGAGCCAAGTAACGCAAAACCCATTTCCCCCCAACCTTGAAGCCCTTCTCGTCAATCTCACATGCCCTGTGTTATGCTGACAATGTTCCACTAACACGGCCTTTGATAGGTTGTGTTAGAATATCTCTAACACGTCTGGAAAGTTCTCCGGACTTGGTCACATCAGTGCTTGCTCCGAGAATGGCATCCACAACTTGGCCACCAGTGTCCTTAGTCTTATTAATGATATATTTAAGCTTTGATTGGCTGCTCTCAGGAAGATGCTGTCCCAGTCGGGTAATTTACTGGGCCTGTCCGTGGTGGTTTGAGCCGAGGGGTATCTGTTGTAAGGCTCGAGGAGGACCGCTAGGGGTAGGAGTACTAGGTGAGCTTCCTGACCTAGTGACTGGCGATTTGGATATATATGTCTGTCTGTCTAGTTACTAGGGTTCAGAAAATACTCATTGTTCTATTGAGAGTTACTGGCTCAACTCTTGAATTCGTCTCCAGTCGTCCTGAAGATAAGCAGCAGACCTGAGGATGTTGAGGTAGGATAATACCCTGCACTTATGCTCCTCTTTGGAGTAATATAGAATGATGTACGGAGTAAACCCAGCGTTTTTGCCCTTTCAGGATTATATGGTACAACCCCTGTATGCTTACTAGTGCAAGAGCCGCCTATTACATTATATATTTTATTGTTACTTTGCTTAGCAGTTCTACATAAGCTAATGGTGACTATTTCTACTCTTAACTCATTTCTACTGTTTATAAAGAGAGAAAGTAAACTCTATCAAGAGAGGGAAAGTCAAGCGGTATAATTATCAGCTATCGCGAGATTGGTGAGTAATCATGTAAATAAATGACGTGAAGTTCTAAACTGTAATGCTTTTCTTTTCTCTTTCCTCTCTGATAGACCAATCACACTGCAAGTCTTACCACCTCATTGCCAAAGATGACTTCGACCAACAGCATATTTCAAGCAACGGTATTGGAGGCAGATTAACCGCCCAACATCAAAGGCCAATGGGGCATAGACACAACGCAAAAGTCCTACATCCTCAGCCATTTTTTCAACCCTTTCCCCACTCATCTTACACTTGGCGCCTCTAAAGCTAAGTGATTGACCTGGCCTGGCTGCAGGTCGCATTATGAGCCGAATTCACAGGCTGCGCCGAGCTCCATTTGATCATTTTCAGCGGCAAACCCTTCTGCATGCTAACGTCGTGGGCGAGCCACCCTCTGATCTTGGAATGATACCAATTCATTGTCGTACCACAACGAAATTTATACTATCATATAGCACAAGATCAATGCTCCCCTCGCACTTCTGAACCAAGTCCCCTTGGCCATGTTTCACACACAGCAACCCCGAGAATGTCCACATCTAGAGGGCCGAATCATGATGCTACCCAAAAGGGCGGAGTTTGAGGCGAGGATAACAACGACCCTTCCTATCACAAGCGGCATTTTCAACCACCCTGTTGTTATCCTCTCAAAGGAGATTTATCATGGAAAGGTGGCAGTTTTTGTGGTCGGTCTTCGTATTTCCTACGCTACAGCGTGCCTTGACGTATAGCATTGCTGATAAATACCGCCGTCAGGTGACGAGTTTTGACGACACACCGATCGAGAATCGCCATCCGGATCCCATACGACGACAATCCTACCTCCCAATACGTCCAGCCAGGCACCCAGACACCGGCTGCGATCTTATTGCTGCGCACGGGAAGACTATGAAAAAGAATTCCTATGTTAACATCAAGGATATTCACGAAATTCCATTTGTAGCTCTCCGACCCTGCTGGCGCGATAATGATCTCCACCTGGAGACAACGTCCTACCAAATACTTACCTCAGAATTGTGGAAGCGAAATCTTGGGGAACTGGCCGTTAGGTTAAAAGGTCATGGTATATTCGAGCGGGTAGGCCAGTCTGCTTCTGGCGAAGTTCCTGTTCCCGTCCGTATCAGCCATCAAAGCCTTGATCGTGATACCAGTTTTGCCAGGACATCTAGTTCCCCTCTCTCAGCATCTTATGGAACATTCATCCAAAACTCTATGGCGTCATACCCTCGATCGTATGCTTCGGTCCTTGCCAATTCGAACGCTGCGAGAGACTATAACCGTCCAAGCAGGGTATATCAATTCCAGCAATCTGTGCCAGTGATGCATGGTGATATTCCATCACAGCAAAGCCATTTTAGAACAGAGCAGCGGCATTATGATGAAGTAAATTTGGAGACAAGTGGACCGAATTGGCTTACAATCATAGCCATCATATGTTTTCTGGTAGCTGGTTGGTACTGGCTTGCCAATCCGACTGTGGATTGACTTCCAGACAGTTTGAGGCTTCGGCGACGAAGAAACTGTGGCAGTCTGTGTTTTGTTAGGGTATGCTCTTCAAAGGCTAGCCTGCAGAGTTGGTAGAGAGGAAAAGACTATTTATGATCTCTAATGGCAACTGATAAGAGGCAACGTTGGGAGACGAACTAGATTGCTGCCTGCTGTATCATCTACAGAGGCACCCTAATGGCCTAAGCATGAGGTAGATTCTTATCAAGTTACATTTAAACGGTGACCTCGTCATTAACCCATACTCTCAGCTCTTGACAGCAATAAATGTCACTGTGTTTCCATTACATCGTGGGAAAAGACTCTTCAACGGGCAATTTGTCCAGACTTACTCGTCATTTTGCTGATATAGACAGTGTTCTCCCAACGCTTGCCTACCATCCTCTGAGTCGTAGAATTGGGTATTTAGCTGGATCCAGCGTCGAACATATAAGCAGGCTACAGTCTAGCACTATCGCAATCGCTGCCCGTCATAGACAAATCCCACTATTCTCAACACACTCTTCAATTACTATCTATGTTTATACATTACTAGAATTGTGGGTTGCTTTACAACCCCGTACCCAGCCCAGGTCTAAATTATCATCCCAGACCTTGACAACATGCTAAAGAACAACTTCAGAAGCTATCTATAGATTTGGCTACAGCTGCTGGGACTACTTGACTTTAAGCTTCTGCAGTCCCGAGGCGCAAGCGGCAAATAATTAGATGAAACACTTGGAAACAATGAAATCCTCTCTTTTTAAAGCGTGATCAGATTTCAATGGATTTTAAGGTCTGTCAACCTCATGCTCTCTTCCAATATTTGGCCAGTCGACCCAATCAGTTTCCAACCTTGCTACAAACCTACCCAGAATTTCATTCACCTCATCTGGCTTCTCTAGCTGCAGCCAATGTCCACCAGCAACTTGCTCAACTGTGAGATCGGTCACGAAAGGGCGCATCTGCTCTAGGATATTCATCGCGGCAGTAATGGCGTTCGTGGACGCGATTAAGAGGGTTGGGTGCGTTAGGATATGGGCATCCGTTGCAATTTCTGATTTGGTGTTACTTAAAACATGGAAGCCGAGGTGCCAGACAGTAGTCTCCAGGTATCGAGAAATGGAGATACTGCTCATGGAGGGGGATGACATACTTCGCTCATCTTCTTCGTTGATGCCACGCAGACCAGCCCTGTACCAGTTTATTGCAGGTCCATAGCCACCCTTCTCCTTGGAGAAGGCGTCTTCATAATTTTCACGATCCTAGTTCAGGTATGTTAATTCTTATGCCCCATTATTTATCAAGCGTCGAACTTCTACCTCTAATGTCAAATAGGCTGGCAACTCGGTAGTCTTGCTCTCGGTCAACCAAGAGCGTAAACCGCCCCGAGCACCCTTGTATTTCTTGGCAATTTCTTCGTCGGTACTAAAGTATAGGGATTCTACCGATTCGGACTACCGCGATATCGATAGTTTAGCAAGTCAAAATCTGTCGGGTCTGGAAGGAACTTACATGTTCATCAAGTAGCCCAGGAGCATCCTCATCGTCGAATAAAAGAAAGTACCCAAGGATAGAAAACCCAAGTTTTGCTTCCACCGATCTATTGATATGTTGCACTGCCGCGGTAGTGAGACTGCGACCGGGGGCCATGTATCCGTGGTCGATGTACACGTAGGCCGAAAAGCGCTCGGGATGATAATTTGCCAGTCGTGATAGAAGGAAACAGCCCCTGAAGGAATAACACGTCAACATCGTTAGAATTCTCTGTCCGTTCAGAACGAGTTGGAGGACTAGCCAGAAAGGAAAATGAGCTTAGCATACCAGTCATGTGCCACTCCCACTACATTTTCAACGCCCTCTGACTTCAAGATTTCAGCAATATCATTTGCCATATCTCCACCCTTGTACATCTCCAACTCAGTCGGTCTTGACGTCCCTCCGAAGCCAAGTAGGTCTGGTGCTATGATACCATAGCCTTTTGTCTTGAAAAAGTGAATCTGATGGCGCCAGTGATATGAGGTAGAGGGGAAGCCATGCAAGAAGAGAAGGTATCGAGTGTTTGGGAGCTGCGGCGTGATATGAATATAAGAGTAGATGAGTGCGCGGGCTGTAGTGTATGTCGAGTGGGAGAAGGCCATGGCTGATTATAGCTCATTGGCAGGTTGTAAATTGTCGTGCGATGAGTCTGTAGTGGTGCTGAAGGGGAACCTGCCAGCCTCGTTCAATTAAGGTCTTGGAGGTGATAGACGAAGGAGGAATATTGAAAATCAGATGCCTTGATATGCCTATATTTGTATTCGAACCCACCATCCCAAAAGACCGGGTAGCTCGGTCTTTGCAGGCTCCAGAATCTATTTAACTAGAGAGGATCTTAGCTACCTAGCCATCAGCACTACGGACCATGAGACTTTTTGCCGATCGAGCTTAGTGGAGCGAATTCTTTCTGGCTTAGGATTTCGTTATCGAATCATAACACAAAAGTTACGCTTTGACGACTGCTATTGGTTGCAGTGTTCCACATTTATGTTGCCCAATGGTAGAAAGCTAGACCAGTAAGCAATTGCTGACCAGTCTATATCTTGATATACTTACTGCACTGTATGATGCCTTTGAGGTCAGGCCGGCTAGACCTAATAAATTAATTATTATTTGGACATAAAGAACCTATTCATTGACTGGTATTGTCTAAGTAAAATGCGGCAAAGACGTCAACTGTGTAGTGAGCTGATACATAGCACGGGAAAGTAGATGATACCTCGTAGATGAACTGCCAACCTCGCTATTTGACCCAGCCTGACTAAAAAGTGACAGTGTGACATCATGCCTGGCGAGCAGGTTCTCAAGCATGGAACAGCTTGCCTGTATATGCATCTCGAGCCGACTATCGATATCTAGAAGAAATTCGATATAGCTGAAGAGGACGCTCGCCAAAACAGCAAGCTCTATACTTTTAGGAGATCCATCAAGCCGACCTTGAAGATCCTTGATGGCCATGCTATAATGCCGCATCGAGAAGACGATCGCTGGGGCGCTTTGCCATACGTTAGGATGGTAACGCCTGCTGGCTAAGGCCCCGATTGCTAGGCCCGCATGATGCAATGCTGGTTCAGCGAGACTGCCCTGGACGATGATGTTCTCCCACTCGGCGGCCTCAAAAAATAAAGAAAATTCACCAGCACATACGACCCGAAAGTACTCCATGTGCTGATACTCGCCAGCCAGTAAAGGCCTGGCAGAAGGATATCGCAGACTACAAACGAGAGGAGTCGCCGTGTGGGGGGGAGCTGACGAGGCGAAGTCGCATTTCCATCCCGCTTTGATGCAAGGTGAGCAAGCTGGTCTGGCCTCGTCGCACTTCTTATGCCTGCTTCTACTGTTGGATTAACGAGGTGATGCCATTGGGTATCGGCAGGCTTCCTTACTTGCACGTCAAACATCCCGTGGTGACTTTCTTAGTACCCCGAGCACCACAACGCGTTTTTCTTATCATTACTAGTTCGTTTTAATCGTCACTTAGATGAGTTGTTCAATATATCTGCTAAAGTGAAGGATCGGGATGTGAGAATAGCTAGTGGCCATTAATTAAATAACGCATAAGCTTGCAGAGAATGCTAAGCGTCATCATTATCCAATCACAACGGCTGAAGCGTAAGCTGCTGCATGCTAATTCTACATTTCAGAGACAGCGATAAGATTATCAAGCTATAACCACCTGAGTTAACTGCACGCAGCTCGATTGGGATCGGAGTACCAGCCAATGACTGCGTAGCCTGCCTTCACAGTTATAGCATACCTGGACTGATCGGCGCCTGGTGTGGAATACTCAAATCTGTCCAACAAAGAAAGAATGTTGGGATTATGAGGCTGATAATCTGGAAACAGTTCATTAGATGAACCTAAAAGATGAACCTAGGAGACGGAAGCCGTCAGAAAGCCGTCCCTTAGTTCGAGTCTCCGATTCGGTTTGTCCCCGTCCTCTGAAGGGTTGACATCTTCGACCCATCGGTCAGCAGGCGTGTTTTCGCCAATGAATACTTCAGGTTGGCCTGCAAAGCTGGCATCCTCGACATTTGCGTTGATAATGGGAGTGACATCGACCTGCAGACCACAGCCTTCAGGGACCCAGTCTCGTTTTTGATCCGGTGTATACTGCCTTGGGTCACCTCCGTTTAGCTCCCACTGCCTGCCATTCTCAGTCACCCAAGTAGCGACAGGCTTGAGCGGATTACGAGCTTCTACAGGTTCCGCAATTGCCAATTCATCTTCGGCAATCCAATTTACCACGGGCCATCAAGTGGGAGCATAGGGAAACTCTGGAGTAGGAGAAACAATGTTGCCGCTATTGGCTTTCGACTGCTCGTCCTGCGTCGTGGCAATGCCGTTGCGAAACGTTTGAGGTAGTGTCCAGTGCAGATAAACGCCTTGCCCATTCTCATGTTCCTTCCCTTTGCCGCTGGTATGGCCATCATCGCAGACTGCTTGACTGAAGATGAACGCATCAAGTTTGAGGGAAATAAGCATATTGTCCATACTTGGGTGAATATATATAGGTAGTGAAGACGTATGCTTAGGTTTTGTCTCCGATGATTTGAAAATTCTGTTTGAGTAATTCTGGATTGCACGGGTTATATATGTAGATTCTAATTGAATACTTGCGAGTTGGCTAAAGTTCGAAAGAACAATATATCGTCTTGAGGATGCAGGGAATGATCTGACCCTCCTCGTACGAAGAATGGTGGTTAGATCCTCGAGTAGTCTAGACCTTGATGTGCGAGGGAAGGGTGTGTGGGGCGAATCAATAGTCGGATTTTTAGCAACCCTTACACAGACACCACTTATCCACTACTATGAGAACAGAGAAAACTTGCCCTCTCCCCCCTCATCTTTCGAGTATTTATATTCGCCTTATCCAAAGAGTACTCGCGAGACTAATAGAAACACAAAGGCCAAGATGCCTCTTTTCAATCAGGAATATCGACATCTTACACTGCGCCATGAGCAGCGGCTACTGGCAAACAAGCCACCCACGCTAGCTCCTGGTTATACCCAGTTCAGCTCGTACTACTTGCCATCTCTGGATGCTGGCAAGCTCAGAGCCGACATCTCTCAGAAAGTCACAGCTACGCTCCCGTACGATCGAAATGGAGATCCCAACCTGATCGATAAAGACCCTCCGAAACCCCGGCAACGCAAGACGGTGAACATGCGGCAACAGCAGCATTTGCTGGCACCGCAGTATAGCCTCCCCGAAGACGCAGTAGTGTCAGTTTTCCCCACCCCGGGCCACACTGCTCAACCTCTCACTCTTCCGCATATTGTGTTGAAGGGCCCGCACTGTCCATGGGAACGGGACGTTGTTGACAAAGATGCTCACGATGCCGACTCTCTCAACTCTGTACCATGGCTTGCATTGGTTGTCTTCACGGCAGAAGAGTTGGCGTTGGATGCAAATGAGCGCAGTGGTTATCTTGGCATAGATCCGACGGAAGAACCAACAGAGACGCTAGGCTTCACTCTCAATTTCAAAGATGCGACAGCAGAGGGCAAGGTCCCTCGGCCTTCTGGAAGAGGTGTCTTTATAGCCAAACCAGATGACGAACAACTGGCCAAGTCATCGGATATTATGAACCTAATCACGTTCCCAGCGGCTCTCTTCCATAAGCTTTTCGTCAGGACTTCCGAGGATAAGAACGGCAATCAGGTATCCAAGGGAGACATTAAGATGTTTCGCTTCCTTTCGCATGTCCGGACGGTAGCCACGGACGGGATGTTGTCAACTGCTGAGATAGACGGAGAGCCGGTGACCTTTGCTCTCAACATCTCCCCACGTATTGCTCCGCAGACTATTACCACTCCGACTACACTCTACGCACACCTAATCTCTCTTCAGGGCGTCCATGGCTGCACTCCGCCTGATCTGAGCGCAGGTAGCGAAGCTCGAGTGGTCATGACAAGTCTCTATTCATGGTCCTACACTTCGCTACCACCAGACACTTCAAGTGCTATCCACACGTTTGAGAACCTAGGCAAAGGTCTTTCAGTTTTACATACCGATCGCAGGGGGTCAATCGTGACAGGCAAGACGGAAATGGAAAAGCTGGTCGCCAAGCGCCTGGAGGAAGGATTCACACTGACGAGATATCGAACAGTAACAGGAGAGGAGACGGCTGGCATACTCCGAGGACCACTTGTTCCCGTCAAAGTGCGTCATCCACGGCAGATTGGCATGACATTCCAGACGAACGTTGGTGCCGATCTGAACATCTTGGACCCAGACCTTGGCTTGATGGATTTGTCATACTCAACAGCCTGGCAGGTTGGTCGAACACTCGCTAAGGGAGATGCCATATTCACGGCTGCTCTTACGCGTCTTCGGGGTGTCCTGTCCAAAGAGGCTCTCTCTAAATCCAACCAAGGAGTCCACGGGACCCTGGGGGACTATGCTGGATCCCGTGACACCGTCTTGAGCGAGGCAGCCAAACTCGTCTCAAGACTGCAAGAGATGAATGAACAGTTTGCTTCTCTCTCTCCATCACCAGCCTCGAAAAACCGCTGGCGCAGAGGGGAGCCTAGCGATACGCCCGTTAGTTCCCAGAGTATCCCCACCAACCCTGATTACTCTACGGTTCAGTCATGGATTCTCGATAAGCTCCATCTAGCTGAGATTCCTGCGCACTATCTCATCAACGACCCTTCCCACGTGTCCCCCGAGACGTTGCGCTTCTTCCACATCGATGAAAATTGGACTGAGGCATTGATAGATGGTGCTCTCAGTCTAGCGAATCAGTCTATATCTGAAGATTACGTTCGGTTAGCTATCAAAAAGCAGCTCCAGGATTATATCAACACACCTCTTGAAGGTCTGGGCTACTGTCAGCAGATGCCAAAGTATGGATTCATCATGCGGTCAGAGATACTGGTCCAGTTCCCTGACTTGGTCGTAAGTCCCGAGTTCGCCAAAGTGGCTGATCCAACCGATGAAGAGGATAAGATCAAACCACAAGCACCTATCTTGGTACAACGTCGCCTTGCATCTGATACAATGCTCGTACTATTTGATAGAACACCGCCTGGTCTGACAGCCCTCGAGTTTACGTTGCCATCACATCAGCAGCCATTTGTCATCGGTTCAGGCTTAGAGAGGAACGATATCAAAATAACACATCTGAAAATCTACGCAACCAACCCTGAAAACAGCCCACGACTGGAACCACCTTCGAGTGTGAAGCAGCGACGCATGCCCTTGGACCCGGCGCCCCGACCATGGACGGCTAGTGAGTTTGTTGACATAGACTCAGGCGTGATGAATGTGGAGCATTACGCAACTTATATTCATTCAGTATTAAAAGGCGAGATGGAAGAACATATGTACACTGCACAAGGACCAACGTCGGCTGTCTTTGGCATCCAGCTCAATGAGCCGATCAACACGCTGAGAATATCGATTCCTTCTGACTGCAAACCCACAAGCGTTGAAGATCTCCACAATCCGGCAGCGGGGGCATTTACGTTCCATGTCCCTGAATTTCCGGCTGGCGATTCTGCTCACAAGACATAACTTGCTCGTTTCGAAGCGAATGCCGCCGTTGTTAAGCCATTCGTGCAGCTACCGGGGCGACAAGTGAGTCCAGACTCTGTACCTCGCCTGACCAGACCATTCGACCCCACCCTTTGAAGGAAGTCATCCGGATACAGGTATTCGGGTTTCCGTGATTCGGAGAGGCTCTGGGGGTGTGAACTTGAAGATGCGAGCTTCTTGCTACCTCTGGTTAAAATACTGAGTTGGATGCCGCCAGAAGGAACCATGTGTCGTGCAGCTTTAAGCTACATGGGAGTATCAATGGGTGGGCACAAAGCCACCTCCTGAGGACAAAAGACCTATATTGTATTAATTTCCCGTTGGCTTTAATGCCTGGAACGCAATGTTTATACGCACCACTATACAGCACGATAGCTAGCATTGACATGTTACACGCCTTGAGATTGTCACCGTTATCGTAATGCGTGTGCAACAACAAACCGGCTACGACTTAATATCCTCGCTGACAATCCCCTCGCCACATCTCGCTATTCCATCAAGTGCAGTAACATCCTTAATCCATCTAAGCTTAGAAATCGCTCCATCAGCGGATCTCGGATATCCGAAGCTCTCCAAAAATTACCCAAAATGGCAAAAACGGGTCTTGTCAGATAATTCAACATCGCTAGTTTCAAGTTTCATAGCCTATGACAGCTAAGCATTTGTGAAATGCTGACAGGATCTACAAATTTCTCGAAAGGCGTACGATTGACATGTCAAGGGGATTGAATAGCCCCACTGATCTGGACATAGAGGGCGCGAGGGTAACATTGGTCGATAGAGGTATATGCGAGTACAAAAATGAAGACGTAGATATTTAAGATGGCCTTTGTGACATCAAGAATTAAGGACACAAACAGACAATTTCGCAGTATTTCAATATGGGTTCTCTTCATCACATCGACGAGCTTGAAGCAGTTTGCTCAGCTTTGCAATCCATAACACAACGCTTGGCATCAACGACTCAAGATGTCAAGAACGACCCCATCATCAAAGTCGCACAACCCTCAGACGTTCCCTACCTCCAAAAGATAGGAACACCAGGTCAAGCGCACTCAATCGATCAAGTCCTCCAAGAAGCCTTCACCGCATTCGACCACCGCATGCGCGTCAATCATCCTCGCTTCATGGGCTTCATCCCCTCGCCGACATCGCCCGTCGCTTGGCTAGGCGACATAGTAGCCAGTGCATTCAATGCACTCGGCGCCTCGAAGCTTCAGGCCTCAGGACCTGTTGTTATTGAGAAGACGTTGATTGAGTGGTTAGCGGGGAGGGTAGGGTTTCCCGCGAGTGCAGGCGGGATTTGTGTCTCTGGTGGTTCCATGGCGAATCTGATGGGGATTGTGCTTGCGAGAGATCGTTTTGTACCACATGGCGAAACTGGAAAGGCGGTGGCGTATCTTTCTGACCAGACGCATTACTCTGTTGCGAAAGCTATGCGAATGCTTGGGTTCGATAAAGAGCAGATTCGACGATTACCTGCGGATGAGAACTTCAGACTTGATCCGGTTCTTTTAGGACAAACGATTCAGGACGATCGCAAAGCTGGCCTTGTACCATTTCTGGTGGTTGGGACTTGTGGAACCACAAACACGGGCGCCATCGATCCTCTGCCCGAAATTGCAGAGATTTGTAGAAGGGAACAGATCTGGCTGCACGTCGACGGCGCTTACGGCGCATCAGCGACTCTATCTGCGACACGGCACGAGACAGTCGACGGCCTCAAGTACGCCGACAGCATGTCATGGGACGCGCACAAATGGCTCTTCCAAACCTACAGCTGCGGTCTTCTCTTGGTAAAAGATAAATCCAACCTTGTCAGAAGCTTTGCGAACGAGGGAGATTATCTGCGCGATGGTGTAGCAATTGAAGATGAGGATATTCCAAACTTTTGGAACTATAGCATGGAGCTTACTAGGCCTGCGAGTCGCGCTATGAAGTTGTGGTTTACACTGAGGGTCATTGGGGTCGAGAGGATTGGGAAGATGATTGATCATGGATTCGATCTTGCTGAGCGGGCGGGGGAGGAATTGAGCAAGCTACCTGACTGGGAGATTGTCAGCGCTGCTAGTCTGGGCGTTATGACATTTCGTTATGCGCCTGATGGTTTGACGGAAGATGAGCTTGAGACTATCAACACTGGCATCTCAAAGAGCCTCATCTCAAGCAACAAAGCTGGTATCCTAACCACCAAGGTTCGAGGCAAAGTAGCCCTGAGGATATGTGCATTGAGTCCGCAGTTATCGCTCGACGACATGTCAGACATAATCCACGAAGCCAATCTCCTCGCCACACAGAGCACAAAGA
>JABSTL010001776.1:0-14392 GCA_013759095.1 Fusarium sp. NRRL 29148 | reverse complement strand
TTATCACCAGTACTATTCCCATCATATGATAGGGCCTTACGTGCCTGAGAACGCAGAAGTAGCCGAACATATGGAGGCCGTCAAATATGATGGCCATAATCACCCCTACTTCGGCAACGCCTATTATCACCAGTACTATTCCCAAAAAGGCCATATGACAGGGCCTTCCCTGCCTGAGAAAGCAGAATTAGCGAAGACCAAAAAGTTCATCGAAGCCGAGAAGCAGAGCCCGCAGCCTCAGAAGAACAACAAGGCAGTACCCCAGCTCCCACACACCAAGTCATGGGCCGATGTGGTGCGTGGAACGTCTTTGAAAGTCGATCAGCCGATTGCACCCATTTCTAGCCCCAGCAGCAATGAACCCACAACAAGCGTCTATTCGTCATCCCTTAGTGGCTTCACGAGGAGCACCGAGGCAACAGAAACGACAAAGCTGACTTCAGTGTCTAGCCGGTCTAAGATTGTTCGCCCTAACCAATTTCAAAACCCCAATCCTGCCTTGGGAACACTCGGAGATATTCAAGAAGTTGAAGAAGATTCGCCATCTGTACTGGGCCAGAATAAGACCGGACAATTACCACTGAATGAACCCTGTGACAAGGATGACGAATCGCTCATCTCGCAAACATCAACGACCTACACGCCAGAGCAGAGAGATGACGTCGTTGTGAGATTCTCGCAAGCCATGCTCAAAGGCCTCCACTCTCATGTCAACTATGGCGCGGCAAATAAGTCGTCAAGGCAACATGTTCTTGCTCATCTCCGCTCGGCTTTGAGGTCATTCGCGGAAGCCGTTGAGGCGGATACGTCAGAAAGAACACAAGCAAAGGCGAGGAAAATGGTGCGAAGGCTGAGGTCTGAAATTGCTCGCAATCTTCAGGACCAGGTCCTGAGGCATGACCAAGTTCAAGAAAGCAATCGAATGCCGATCGATTTAACAGGCAGAGAAGAAATGGGCGCTGCTGAGAAGATAGACCGGTGGGATATACCGACGCCTGATCTGGACTGCCAGGCCGGGTGGCAGGCTGAGCCAGATATACAGCCCAGGTACCAGTACCATTCAGAGCCATCTCTGAGCCTCCCTACAAGGCCAGAGAGCTCGTTGGAGCAGAGCGATATCGAAGTGTCACAACGTGATACCACGCAGATATATGGGACATCCATCAATCCAGTTGAAGTCATGAAGCACTTTTCAGCACATCCAGCGTTTGAAAAGCTCCTCCAAACTACGCGGAAGCTCTTTGAACGATTTCACAGTCAAAAAATGGATTTGGTGCGCCAACGCACATCCCTCTCGATTCGTCGCCAGTTGGGAAAGCAGGGAAGCAATAACAGTGTCGCGATTTTCAACCTCGACTGGGACCTACATAGTTTCTTAGTCGCGAATTATGATGATGGCGTCCATCAGAATATTGACAAGATACTTGCTGTCACCGGGACAATGGGAAATGCGCAGCTATGCTCAGTTGGCCAATACTTTGCATGGGCATGGCCAGGTTACGAATTTCAGCTGTTGGAGCAACTACAGTCAACATTGCGTGGCTCTACGAGAAAAAGTAAGTGACGTGTGCTTAGGAGTAACCACTACTCCGGCTGATATTTTATCACAGATCGACGGCACAAGAGGCATCCGGCAGGACGCGTGACTGTAGACTCAACACTTCACATGGTAACAGTCCATGGAGCCGAAGACTTCATCATTGCTATTGCGCAGCAGCTCTCCTGGTTGATAGCAGTTTGCCAAGAAAAGCAGGAACAGCTTTCTCATGCCTACGTGGGCTTCTTTGAGGCGAATAGTGCTGAAACAACTGCTATCCCCACCTTTCACATCGATGTTCAACTCGAAGCTCCATCGATTCAGGCTAGTGGCAGTTGTTGGAACACGATAGTCGGACCCGCGGTTATAGTTACTGGATTTCCCCTTCCTGAGCGCCATCACAACGAACAGGGGCTTGAGATGTCGATCCCTGTGATGGCGGCTCTTGCGGACACTCCTCAGGCCGTCAGCTACAGAGGTGGTTTTGTGTTCAAGGCCAGACACCACGCTCTCATACCCATCGAGGACTTTGGATCGTCCATACAATGGCACTTAATAGACACCTATCCTGAGAGGCTTGAGTGGACTCATATCGACAGAGCATGTCCTAAGAGACTCAGAGGTACGATGAACAAAGACTTCTGGAATCGCCGCTCATTTCTCGGGTGGTGTCCGCAAGTCCTTGAGCTTCTGGCAACATCAAGCTTCAATCATGCATCTGTACAGTACTCCAAGGCCGCGAAACCTCCAAGATGGGCCCAGATTGATAAGTTTATCATTGGGTTTAGTCAGTGGGGAACAGCTACTGCTGAAGTAACTTTTGGTAAGAAAGATGGGTTTCGAAGTTTGCGACCAGATGATTACGAAACATTACTTGACGATGCTAAGGAGACTCAAGTCATTCTGCACGACACGACTTACAAACGCGCTTTTCAAACCAATGCAGAGGATCTGATTCTCAACATTCTTCTCCACCGACAGAGTTTGCAGTTATCAGGACAATCACAAAACCCGGCAGAGAAGAATGCAGTGGATATCATCCATGGTGCAGATACCAGCAGACAAAGAACCTCAACTCGTGCTGCTATGCTCAACAACGCCGAGAAGGTCTTTTCTATCAGAACATCCATGTCCAACGCTAAAAAGGAAGAAAGCCGGTTTAAATACGAAGTGAAACTGCTTTACTCGACGGTCGATGGGCTCTGGGCCCAGTCATATGCAAGTGGTGGCACAGCAGTAAAGCTCGGCGTCAATTTCGGACAGAATGTCACTGGATGGGAGTACATGGATGTTGTCAACAACGTCAAAGTGATATTGCCCAAGTCAGTAGACTTGAAAAGGTCATGCGGGCGCTGGAACGACTACGCAAAAGACATCCAAGCCATTGTGCTCTTCGGAGGTGACTTTGGAGATGTTCTCACACCGAGATCATCCAAGCTGTGCTTGAATTACCAATGCCTGCCAAGAGATGAGTGCTACTTGGGCGTTCGAGTAGATGCACTCCAGTGGCTTTTTGACCGGCAGGGTTCATCACAAGATCAAAAGAAACTTTCGCCGTCTGGCCTTACGCTACAAGGGTCGCAAGATCTGTTCAGACCATGTGCGGGTATATGCTCTGATCATGTGGTTCGCATTGCAAAGCAGTCAAAAGGCCATTGTCCACTGCCTCTTGAGAAGAATGGTGCAGTCATTATCGGGGAAGCTCGAGGGGGGTTGCTCACCAACATGTTTGACAAGAATCGGCAACCGGAAAAGAAACCTTCTCGAGCTCAGCGCCAAAAACGCCAGGCTTTGTACCGTACAGAAAGGGAGGCAGCCCCGATGGCAGCTGCACAGTCTTCAAGGCCTGACGTACTTCCGAAACCAATCGATTCGTCCAACAGAACATCACAGAATACGAAAGCGAGAAGACCCAGATATGAGATGTCTTCATCATCAACTGTTAGCAGTGGTCGCTGGAGTGGGTCTTCAATCACAGATGGGGTCGTCAGTTCGTCATCTATTTCTTCAAGCCCACCGATGAGAACTTGGAGTGGTATAGTGGCTTCTAAAACTAAAGAGGCAGAGTTTGAGGCCACATTGGATAACAAGGCTCAGCTAAGGCCAGCGGCATAAGATTAAAATTATGTCAAATTCAAGGGAGATCTTGCTGGAGCTTTTATATATATGTTTGTGGCAAAGTCAAATAGAGCGGTATATATTCGCCATTTTCGCGTTTCTACCTGCATATCCAGGCATTCTCGTCACCTTCCAATCATGGGTTAAGGTGGAATGATCACCAAGCGACCTGCCTAGTCGGGCATGTTCCTGTAATGCCGAGCCCGATTGCCCCTCTCTAAGAACTTTTGAAGCGCGTGCTAAGACGATGCGGAGCAGTGCAGTGAATATCGAGGGAGACATGGTTCCAATTAAGCTTAAATTTTACCCTTCAAGCTAACAAAAAGCCATGAATAAGTCTAATCTTAATCTTAGATAATTCCCCCATAGAATGTGTTTGTACCCTACCCTCGAGAACCCTTTCATCGAACCGATATCATCCAGTGTCGAGATGCGGGGAAACGCCAAGTGCCCAGCGTACAACCCAGGAACAAATGCTGACCCGCGTCATGTTTATCTTTGACCTTGTTGCGATTTTCCACTAATTAACCAATGTCCTTCGATCCGACCGCTGGGCTCTTTTGCAATCCCCTCATGAGCTTCCCAACGTGGAGTAGGCGATACTACCCCACGACTTGGCAGACGAACCGTTTACCAAAACGTCGCATTGGCCGTTCGGTGCCAATTGTTTCTTACAGGGGATGGAGATATCACGAGGCTTGGTGGCATTGAGATCCGGGGCAACCGGAATTCGCATGGGATCTGCAGGTATATAAAGGTGATTGATTGCCCATGCTGACAGTCTTTCAACCCACTTGCAAGGCTTCTTCTGCCCTTAACTCCCTGTTGCTGTTGGGCTCACTTCTTGACTCTCTAATCTTACTCTTGTCAAATCGGCATCATGCGTTACACAGTTCCTCTTATAGTGGCGTTTGCTGCCTCGGCGACAGCTACTGCACCAATTGGAGCCGGAAAGCGCGCGCAGAAGCTCTACACCTTGGAGACGGCGCCTGGTGAGACTGTTGAAGTTACTGAGGATGAGAAGTTCCAGATGATTGACGTACGTTGCCCCTTACCATACTCAGAGGTAAAGAGTCTTGATTGCTGACTGATTGTAGGACCACATCCATTTCTTCGACATCACAGAGTGGAAAGACCACAGCGCCGCTCCCTCAGGTGCCCGTCTCGCCAGCACGACCAGCAAATTCCCCGACAAGCTCGCTCACCAAACTAACGTCAAGAACATCGTCAAGAAAGTCAACATCAAGAACATTGAGAAGCAGCTCAAGAAATTCTCCTCATTCCATAACCGCTACTTCAACTCTGCCTTTGGTGTTGAAGCTGCTGAGTGGCTGCACAAGGAGGTCCAAAAGACTATCAAGAAGAGCAAGCATCCTTATGCCTCGGTCCGACTGGTCCAACACCAGGCTTGGTCCCAGCCCTCGATTATTGTCTCGGTTCCTGGACAAGTCCGTCTCAAGACTGTTGTCACAGGTTCTCATCTTGACTCGGTTATTTCCAATGACCGTGGAGCTGGTCGTGCTCCTGGTGCAGATGACAATGGCTCTGCATCTATCATGCTCTTGAATCTCCTCTCTGCCTTCCTGGAGGATCCCAGAATTGCCAAGGGCGATCATCTCAACACTGTTGAGTTCCACTGGTACTCAGCTGAAGAGACCGGCCTCCTGGGATCTCAGGATATCTTTAACAACTACGCCCGACTCGGCATCCAAGTCGAGGCTATGCTGAACCAGGATATGGTTGGCTACAAGGGCCGCGATGGAGTTGAGCGCTTCGGTCTCATCACCGACAACACCAGCCCTACTCAGAACGACTTCCTTAAGCTCCTCATTGAGGAATATGCAGACATTCCTTACGAAGAGTCAACTTGCGGCTATGCTTGCTCTGACCACGCATCAGCTAACCGCAACGGCTTTCCCTCGTCATTCCTCTTCGAGACACCCTTCGGAAACCATAACCCTTACATCCACACTCCTAACGATACTATTGCGCATATTGACTTTGGTCACGTCATTCAACATGCCAAGGTCACTGCTGGTTTTGTTTACGAGCTTGCTCATCGTAACTTTACTGTCTAAGCAGATAGCATGAGGAAAGATGAAACAGATCATGATTGGGTAATTTATAATAAAAGCTCGAATGATTAATCTGTCCCAAATATTCTGATAAAATTAATTCTGAGGAGGATTCCTTCTTTGTAATATGCTGCAGGTTGTTCCCTATAATAAATGAACTAAATGCAGTCACTTGTCCTGCTTGATTGAAGATCAAGAATGTCGCGTGGGTCTAAGGTCTCACCTTCCGTTTCCATACGGAACTCCATCGCTATGTGACCAATAGCTGAAGGGGCTAGTCTTTATGATAAGATGGGCTGCATTTCTCAACCAGTAAGAAGCTCTGCAGTTGAAGTGGGTTTGTACCACTCTGCTTACTGAATTATCGTGCGGCTGAGTTCCCCGCACAAGCTTCAACATGCTTTCACAGCGTAATCATGGATCCGTTATCACTCGCAGCTAGTATAGCTGGCCTGGTGAGCCTTGCGGGTGCTGTTATATCAGCTGGTTACAAGCTGAACTCCAAGTTGAACGAAGATACGAGCGACACCAAGACTCTGGTCAACGAAACAGCCAACTTCTCGGGCATCTTACTAGGTGTAAAGGCGCACCTAGAGTCCTTTAAGTCTCTCGATGCCGATCTGGAGGCTGTTCACAACACTATCGAAGATAGCAAGCTTACGATAAAGCTTATCGATGAGTTGTTGACCAAACTCTCAAAGTCAAATCGCATCGAGATGTTGATCAAGGCTGGTGGGCGGGAGGAGCAGGCAGTCAAGTTGCTCAGACGTATTGAGCAGTATAAAACCTTTTTCGTTCTGTGCTTTCAACTCGAGCAAAGGTAAAGACTTCCGTGGTCCATCCGGGGAAGAAATAATACTGATATGGAACTAGTTCTCAATCCGAAACCATCCAGATCCAGATGGAGGGGATCGTGGCTCGGTTGAAGTCACTTGACGAAAGCCAGAGGGGCGTTGAGAAGGCAGTTGGCCAGTTGGTAGATGCCGGTCAAAGTAAGTACTTATCTCTGCCTTGCGAATCTGGCGCTCAAACGATGTCGTGCAGTTCAGCAACAAGAAAAGATCATCAAGTGGCTTGGCACCCCAACGGAAGATGAACACGATGACCTATGCAAGCAACGCGATGCATCCTCAGCTGAGTGGATTTTGAAGAGACAAGAATTCAATAGCTGGCTGTCTTGTCCAGGCTCAGCATTATTATGCCTCAACGGAACGCGTAAGTGCCTTGACTTTAATGCTACCATTGCTAAGTATTCTCCCAGAGGGCTCGGGGAAGTCAGTCATTGTGTGAGTTTGTGCCACCGATACTATCTAGGTATATGATGGCTAACGGATTCTAGATCCAAGGTGGTAGAATCGCTCCAGGAGTCTACACTTGAGCCTGGAAGTAATGCTGTAGTTTACCACTACTGCCGCTTCACCAACCCATCCAGCCTCTCACCTACGGATCTAGTCGGGTCACTCATAGGCCAGCTTCTTAAACAATCCTCCAGCCCAGCCATCCTCTTGGAGGTTGTGAACAGTGTCTACGAAAAACATCGCAAACGATCATCTCACCCAAGTCTCCAAGACCTACAGTCGCTATTCACTGACGTATCAAATTACTTCGAGAGAATTCTCCTTGTTATCGATGGCTTGGACGAAATGAGTGGCTACTGGGAGATCTTGGACTTCTTGGAGACTCTACCCGAGGCAGATACCGAGTTCAAGGTTCTCATAGCGAGTCGAGCTGGAATGGGTCTGGACGATGATTTCTCATCATGCTTCAAAATCACAATCACATCGATGGATGTTGCATCCGACATTGAGAACTTGGTCCGCAAGAAGCTTAATCAGCGTCGATTCCGTGGGTCTGAAGTTGAAGCAGTCATAAAGGAGCTGATTGTTCGCGCTGATGGAATGTAAGTATTTACCAAATCTCATAGACAGTTGCTGACGGTCCATCTCGACAGGTTTATCTGGGTCATATGTCAAATCGACCATCTTTCTCGTGTCCGAACGGCTCTGAGTCCAAAGCTTGTTCAGGCCCTACCTCGCAACCTCGAGAAGACTTTCGAGCAGGCCTTTCAAACGCTTGAGGATGAGGAAGAAAAGAAGTTTGCCAAGCGTATTCTGCAGTTTGTCATGTTTGCTAACAAACAACTCGATTTGTCAGAATTGGTTGAGGGAATCGCCATTACATCGGATACAAAAACACTCGAAGATGTCCAATCCAACTCATTGCGAGAAAAGAGTTACGTCTTTGAGCTCTGTGGAAGCCTGGTTCGAGAATCTCAAGCAACATCCAAGATTGATCTGGCACACTACTCAGTATATCAGTTTCTTCAATCTCCCAAGATCGAAGGGAACAGGGAGAATGAACTCTATCTTGATAAGTCCAAGGGCAGTCTCGAGCTTCTCACAGCCTGCATTCGGTATTTGACCATGGAGAGCGTTTCGGCTGGCGGCATTGCCGAAGAGGTCGAGGCTGCACTGGAGGATGACGATCTGTACATCAGCCCTGAAGTGTTTGCAAATACGCCATTCCTCCAGCATGCTGTTAGTAACTGGCCAGCCTATGCTGCGAGACTCTCAGATGCCGAGCTAAAAGATATCTGGACATCTGTTCTACTCCCATTCTTCGAGCCTAGTTCGAACTACTTCAGGTTCTGGGTCCGCAAAGCACGCTATCTTCACGGATACTACAAGTACCCCCCGGGAATCACACCACTGCACGTCGCTGCTGCACATGGACTGTCAAGCCTGGCAAGAATACTTTTGGACGATAGCCATCTCAGCAAAGCGACCTGGCAGGTATCTAAAGCCAAAGTCGGAAGCAGGACGCCCCTGCACATGGCTATCGAGAACGGCCAAAATTCGGTGATTGGGCTTCTTCTGGAACTTGATCTTATCGACTCCACAGATGAAAGAGGCAGAACGCCTTTGCACCTAGCTATTGAGTGTGCCAACGAAGAGGCTGTGACCAAACTCATCTCAGCTGGTGCAAACGTGAACCACTGCGAAGCTGATGGACGAACACCGCTCTTCATCGCCATCGAGAACAACTGGGATGGTCTCGCAACACAACTCGCAGAGATGGCAAGCCACTACACGACGATGCCAGATGGGCGTGGGCCTTTTCATCTGGCAGCACAAACTGGAAGCACAACATGGATGAAGTGTCTGACCTTGGCATTTCCTCCAAGGGCTATAAACAATCGTGACAGTCGTGGTTGGAGCCCTCTACTCTACGCTGTTGACAGAGGCCATTTGGATGTCATCAAGCTTCTACTATCAAATACGAACTGTGTAGAGGTCGGCGATAAGAACGGATGGACGCCCCTGCATGCTGCTATCAAGCAACAGAACATTGAATGCGCCACAGAGCTACTGGTATCTAATATTCCCAAGTTACCATTTTGGGAATATAGACCAGAAGATCCTGTAAGAGGAATTCAAGAACCTGGCCCTGAGATGACGGCGAAATATGGTGAGGCATACAGGTCGAGACAACCTGCCACGGCAACTAGTGGAGGCCCAAGTGAAAGATGGAGTGCCTGGGAACAGCAATCATCATCTGAACCCCACCAAACAGCAACAGTCTCCTCACCATTACTTCTGGCAGTTTCGAGTAATTACAAGGTTGGGTTTGAACTGCTCCTCCGACATGCCGAAACCTACGGTCGAAAGGAAATAGGCCTGCTAGAGAAACATGGCGGATGTCTCAAAGCATCGATGACATTGACAGAAACCACTATCTTCAAGAAGCTCATTCCGGTCTCGACGGCAAAGAGCATACTGGCTGTCCTGCCTGATTGTGTCGAGAAGGGCGGGGTGTTCATGGAGCTGTTGAAGCAAAGACTGGACAGTATATTTGCACACAAGCAGCTTCTACCCGAGGCTTTGTCGGATGGCAGGCTGACGCTTGAGGTTCCGCATATGATACTGGATAACTGGCCCATCCAAGCCACTTCACTTCCGGACAACATTCTTCACCTCGCTGTACAGGTTGGAAATGACCACGAGTTACGCTTGATGAAGCGCCTCGTAGATGGAGGATGCAATACCTCTTATGTTGACACGGACGGGCAGACCCTGCTACATACGGCAATCGATCATCTCAACTGGTCCGCTACTACCTTCATGATAGGTAATCTGCCATTCAGCAAAGAGATATTATCTAGTGCTCTCCACAGCCTTGTCAATGTTGCTCCAACACAAGGAAGAGAAATCAGTCTTGAGATTGTCGTAATCCTAAAGCTACTTCTCTATAAGGGCGCTGACGTCAATAGCCTGGATAGATCCCACCGCAGTGTTAACCACACAGCAGCTGGTAGAGACGACACTGCGTTCTTGAAATGGTTCTTAGAGAATAACGCGATGCTGGCTCCTCCAACCTCGAGAGATGACACTCCAATCACCGTGGCTGTGAGGTACCGGAAATATGAGAACTTGCAGCTCCTTCTCGACAATATTCTTGAGACTGCGCCAGAGACTCTGGTAGAGTTCCTGGCCACGCCGAGTACAAGCTATGGGACACCTCTTATACAGTCCATTGAGCTCTCTGATATCACGAGCTTGACTAAGCTAGTGAAAGCCGACAAGGCTGCCGAGTTGCTGGTCAAGACGGATATCGATGAGTATCAAATTAGACGGCTCACAGCTTTTACTGATGCACTGTGTACTGCTATTAAGAAGCAATCAGATGAGGCTGCGATGCTATTGATTAAGTCGATGAGCAACATCTCATCTACAAGCTCGTCAGGGGAGACGCCTCTTCATGTGGCGGTGGAAGAGGAAGATGAAAAGATGGTCAAGGTGCTTCTCGAGCACGGGGCACAATTGAACGTACAACATCGCGACACCGGAGAGACACCATTCGCAGCTGCAACAGTCGCCAATCTAACAAGGATAAAAGCGATTCTCAGTGAGCAGCAAGTAGACTATCAGCCCCAAGATATCATCGCAGCAGCCAAAGCTGGAGATGAAGGCCTGGTCGCAAAGGTCCTGGCTGCATACCCTGACGACCAGTACAATCAGAGAAAGGCACTTTTCACATCGCGAAAACTCCGACAGAAGAAGATTGAGAAGAGACTATTGGAAGTTTTGCCAGCACAGGCTGCATCTTCTCTAGTGGACGATATAACCAGGAATGCATACGGCGATACAGTTCTGCACCAGGCAGTCCGTGCAATGAACCCGGAGAAACTCAAGTCTTTGTGCAGTGGGAGTGATAGAGAGCTGTTGGATGCTTATGATCTTGGTGGTGACTCTGCTTTGATGCTTGCTATACGGATGTGTC
Organism: Fusarium sp. NRRL 29148; assembly: GCA_013759095.1. NCBI lineage: Eukaryota > Fungi > Ascomycota > Sordariomycetes > Hypocreales > Nectriaceae > Fusarium > Fusarium sp. NRRL 29148. The sequence goes on along the minus strand of JABSTL010001776.1, from coordinate 3,382 downwards.
ACTGGAGCGGTGCTGAGGTGTTGGCTAAAGAAGGGGCGGATATAGATGAGGCTCTTGAGAAGGCGCATGCCGCGAAATGTGAACTTTGGATCGATAAGCTTAACGAGCTTAGAAGTCGTTATGGCAGGGTCAGGCAACGCGTATTCCCTTCTGGGCATGATGGATCTTAGGATTATCAGCCTTAACACGGATAAATTAAAACTGGCAAGATTTTAAAACTCATAATGGGGAAAAGCTCAAGTTTCATTTCTCGTTTCAGCCCGAGTTAAACCAGATTGTTACTTATGATCCTTGCTCATGTCAGTAAACTCAGGGCGACTAGATCAAGGATTAATTTTATTTCTTAGTTGTCCTGCGCGTTTAAGTTTCTCTTAGTTATATGCCTTAGATGCAGAACAACAGCACAATCTCCCGTATCAAGACCAATAGGAGATGAACACACGATATTCGCCAACAAGAAGTCATGGTACGCAACGGGCTCGAACCCTGATTTTTTGGCTTAGTTTATGCAGCGTGAGGTGTTTATCATAAAGCGCTCTCTGTCGCTATTTTGCAACTTCTGTTAGGTTTTACATCTATACCAAGCAGGCCACCCACTTACTCATTTTGCACATTTCGCCGAATGCCCCTCTTACAACACGAACATGACCTGATTGAGCGACCTGGTTCTTCCATAAATTATTCACCACAAGTCCCAGAAATATCTCTTCCACTCTAGGCATCCCATTCTTGACCTATTCTTGGTGTGAAGATGAGTCTTTGCGAGCCTTGTCGAAAAGCCTTGCCGAGCATTCCGGCATCAGAGTGCAACGAACAGTTAATCGCAGCTACATCGAGGGTACTCTCAGAACATGGAGATTGTAAAAGATACGAATCAGCAGTAACTGGGGAGAACTGGTACCGGAGAGACCCATTCCTTCTGCACACATCGTGGGAGTCCCTGGTCATATCGCTAAGCCATGACTGCCCTGTTTGTTGGACTCTTTGGCGGCACATCCGATCTTCTCCGATTGCATTTCCACAAAATGAATCAATAAACAATTTTGAGGCACAGATCACAGAAATTAACAACTACCCCGAATCGCATCGATATTACGTTAGCATATGTCTAACGGGCCACCAACTAGAGACCAAAGAGCTGAGATTCACTTTATTTAAGACAACAGAAAAGGACTACCGGGGTAAGTAACAAAATGAAGGCTTAAGAAATTTTACTTTTATGCTTATAAGTTTCTTCATCAGAAGCCGAAGGAGCGTTTCCGCTTGCTACACAACATACGCCCAAGTCGGCTGCTGGTGTCGCAAATCGCTGGATCAAGACTTGCGAAGCAAAGCATTCCCGGTGTTTAAAGCCAGCTGCTCCGCCTGAACTTGCAAATATGCCAACTCGGCTTTTGGATTTAGGTAACGGCAATTCGAATACTTGGCGTCTCTATCAGGATCCAGAACATGTTCCCTATGCTGCACTCTCTCATCGATGGTCACCTGATACACCTGAGCTACGTGCCAGTAATTACCAGAATTATTGCAATCTTCAGCCTGATAGCGCCTTGCCACAAAACTATCAAGATATTATATCTATCTGCCGCGCTATACCTATCCAATATCTATGGATTGATTCTCTCTGTATTATGCAGGATGACAGCGGTCATGAATTCTCCAAGGAGGCTCCATTGATGAAGGATATTTATCAATATGCATTCCTTACACTATCAATCTGCTGGGACTTCCCCAGTCATTCCATATTTCGCAGGTGTCGACCTTGCAGTATCCCTCGACCTCTTCCTCTTGCCTGTTATGGAAAAAAAGACTGTGGATTGGTGTCTGATGGGTGGGTATTTGCCAAAGAGACCAGACTTATGGAATTGCAAGCCCATGTGAGCGGAGCACCCATAAACCAACGGGCATGGGTCTTACAGGAACGATGCCTTTCGAGACGGCTACTCTATCTCGGAAACGACCAATTGTATTGGGAATGTGACGGATGCACCGGCAGTGAAGCCTCACCGGACTCTATTTACAAAGATGGAGGACGTCAGTCAGTTCTAGATCTTACTGGGGACGACAAAGATACCGCCTGGAGTCGGGCACTTACACAGTATACCAGAAGTGACCTGACATTCGAGAGCGATAGGCTTATTGCCATAGCAGGCCTTGCTAAGGTAGTCGCAAGTAAGACTGGCAGTACATATCTTGCTGGTATTTGGCTGGACTCTTGGATGCAAGACTTGTTATGGGAGCCAAGGAGAGAAGTAATTCGAAGCTCGAAACTGAAGTCAGGAGAAACCACTATGGTGCCGCCCTCTTGGTCTTGGTTGGGATTTTCCGGGTCAGTGGACTCGGGCATTATTATGTGTGGAGAGGGCCCAAGAATCTCAACCGTGTCGCCTAACTCATTTAAATCAGATGAGTACCAGCCATTGGCTCTTTTAAGCCAAGCTGCAGTCATTCCACCAACGAGCGATCCTTTTTCTTCCTTCGAACGAGCAATCTTAAAGATTCGTGGCCTAATTTTGCCAGTGACGTTCGCTGGTACTCCTCACAGGGAGAGGCAACCATGGTTCTTCCGTCACAAATCCGAATTTGATTTATCCTCAGTTGGGCTAGATTGCTTTCGACTTCAAGCTTGTGAGCCTTTCAAAAAACCACATGTCACATTCAGGTTCTATTTTAGTAAGACTATTGACATGTCTTTACGATATTTCCTCCTCCCACTATATTCTTGCCGATCCCCAACTTGGCCGCAGCAAGTTTTTGGGCTTGTACTACAGAAACATTCAGGCGATGGCCACCAGGAGTTTATCAGGGTGGGAATATGGGAAGATGATCACAATTATTCATCTCAGCTCAGCCCTATAATCAGCAACACAGTCGTCAAACTAGGCCTTGGAAACAGTTCGACTTTTGGCGATGAAGGTCTTACTGATAACGAGTGCGTTTTTGACTCGAAACTTGGCGAGTATGCATTAGGCCATGTCGAGTCGAAAGTTCTATTCCCAATGAAGGTTGTCCAAAGAGTAGTTGAGCATCAGTCAAATATTGAGGAACTTGACGAGAACGCCAGTCTTCAAGGGTCTGAGACTGCTGAACAGGAAGTCAATGAAACAGCAGGAGAAGAAGGGCCCTTTGTACGAGATGAAGAGGTCGAGTGTTCATTGCTACCGCATTTTACTACGGTAGAATGGGGTACTATCTCATTAGTATATCTGGGGAGCATTTCATTCATTTGGTAGACCAGTGCAATGTCGCACGATATAGGTCTAAGCCACTCGGCAAAAAGCAAGAAAAAGATAAAAAATGTATATGATGATATACTTACGCATAAGGGCCTATATATATAATTTTTTAATTTATAATATACCTAAATAGAGAAACGTAAGAG
>JABSTL010001775.1:0-11569 GCA_013759095.1 Fusarium sp. NRRL 29148 | reverse complement strand
CAATTGGGCGGCATTGAGTCATAAGGGGAAAGATAAAAAGATAAGGGACGTCCGATATAACAAAGTGACAAGCATCGACTATCCAAGTTGGAGAACTTGACTCATAATTTTATTTTTGTTTTCGATATTAATAGTCTGGAATAAAACATCAGAGGATATTGGCCATGCCTAGGGACCTATCTTTAAGTACCGCACCCCATGGCTGTGCTTTGACAATTCGTATGATGATAACAGGATTAGCTGACAAGCACGATCGTTGCAACTAGAGCTTGGGCATTTATCTCTGCATAGGAACAAAGAGTTCAAGGATGTAACCGCAAGCGACATCGGGCATTGGGATCTGACATAGATCGTCCATGAGAACAGGCTTTGGTTGTCTTGTTCTTTCCAGTATAGTTGTTGTGGCTATTCGATTTTCAACAGTTTAACGTGTGGCCTTACTTTATCTACATTTTCATTAACTTGGAAAGTTTCTGATGTCAATGGAGAGAGTCTTCCATCATGAGAGCCATATCGTCAATATATTCGAGCAAGTCAACTACCCTGTAGCGGCACCGGAACGTCGATTGACCATTGAGAGCTCATGATCGGATCGTCGCTGCTGGGAAGCCCGGTAATTCGATAAGTTCGAGGAGCTTAAGGTTATTCAAATCGTCGTTATATATAAGAAATTTATGCTTCCAAGTATGTTGGGGATCGGACTCTAATACAGAGTACGATTTATCAAAGGCACGTCTGAGTGAATCCAAGCAAGACCACAACAGACTCTTGTCCTGGACGTCGGGATAAAAGCATGACTACGATACTTATCCATGGCACACAGTATATACAGATTTGGTCCATTTAATGTTTGGATGGCTGTCTGAATGATATATGGGTAAAAGCTTCAGGTACGACATCGACGGCTTAAACACTTGATTTACCATGTATTCTAGTCTATGCGCCGTACCAGCAAAAGGCACCATCATGTTCGGAAAGTGGGTGTTGATCCAGGGAGGTTCGTGATGATAACCATGCACATTCCACTGCTTCATCCTAGTAGAAGTCAAGATTTCGAATTCGTTTCCAACGTTCAGCGGCCAAAACGAATTTTATCTTGGGTATTTACAACTCGGCTCACAAAATTGTAGACATATTGAAGAGCTGCAAGAATATTCATGTGAAAAACGAATTGTCGCACTAAATTGAAGTGATATTCGTCATCAAGTAGTCGTCTTGCACACTATTATGGCTCAACTGTGAGAGGCTCAAAGCGTCACAGCGTTAAATCACCAACACACCTGCTGCGGGGAAAGTTGCAACGGTTCGATGGTGCAAGGCGGAGTTTGAGTTTCTGCTCAATATTCTCCGTGAGACAAGGAGCTGATGGTGGTTGTCATCATACCAAGAGACGATGGTGTAGATCTGACGAGAGTGGGGGTTCAACTATAGGAACCATGAGGAGAAAATTGAGCGGGCGCTTTTACGTATTTAATTACAAGGGACGTGGTAGCAACCAAGGATTTCCGACATCCGAAGTCCCCGTTCACAGACGTGGGATGCTCACACTCAGCTCAGCTCACCAAGGCCCATCGCCATCCTCAAGGCCAATGTCGTGATATGGCTGACAACCGTTACAAGGGTTACTTTACCCACATAGCGCAAGCTTGACCGCAAACTAGGCTCTAACAGGACGCCTAACTCAATCTCCCCGAAGATTTACTGTGGCGTCAATTCACCTGCTGCCGCTGTAGAGCAGCCCAGCCTCTGATAGCAAAGGGCCCTCGCACGCCATCGGCTGCTCGCCAGCTCGCCATGAGCAGGGCAGGGGAACTACCTGCAGAAGGGAAATCTACAGCGACCACCATGGAAGATCTCAACTTGGTTCTTGGACACAAGACCTCGCGGAGTCTTGCTGATAGTGAGAGTCTTGCCAGCGCCAACCGAAGCAGCAGCAGCAGCATGGGCTGTCGAGTCTGTCGCGCGAGAAAGGTAAGTGCCATTATTTTGTCAGTGTCTGCCCGATAAGAGATTCATCCAACTTACATGCGATAAACCGCAGGTCAAATGCGACGGTCGGCCCAACGGCTGTCGCAATTGTGAACGTCTTCAACTTGAGTGTGTTGACGATGACGGTTCAAAATCTGGCAGTCGGCGTGGATCAGTTCCTGTGTCACTGAGGAAGATTAGGACTTATCGATCATGTACCAGTTGTCGCGTATCAAAGACTAAATGCGACGGCGACCGCCCGAGATGTTCACGATGTAGCGCCCGTAATCTCGAATGCCAGTATGACGGAGGCTCGGCTCCTCGCTGGGCACGCAACCTCAGCAAGGCACCAACTTCGGGCTCAACTGAGGAAGATCTCGAGTCTTCTCTGGATGCATCCTCAATTGCCGGGGAGAGTCTAAGGTCACACAGTCTCATCCAGTCACGGGAGAACGATGTCGCAACGTCTCATCGATCAAGCACCAGAGATACCAGCAGCATCAACCCACCCATAGACTTTTCCGATGATACCGAGCTGTCTATTCATTCATGGTGAGTTGATGCTTCATTCCCGAAGATCCGGTTCAGTTTATCTGACTTATCTCTCCTAGGCTTATATCGCCAGGTCTCCCATCTGGGAACAATATTCGTACCGTAGTCGACCACTATTTTGCCAACATTCATCCTCTCCGATGCTTCGCTTTTGTACATAGACCATCATTTGCTCGCCTGTTAGATAAAGGCTTTGAGTCAGATGACGAAAAGGCACTACTGCATATCATTTGCGCACAAGGAGCCAAGTATGTCCCTCAATCTGAACTATGTGAACATGGCACTAATTATCCAGGTTCTACGCTCTTTCTATTAATTTGGAGGATCAAGATGCCAAAGCAAACTTGATCCGAGCTGCGGGCAACAACTGGGCACAAAAGGCTGAAATGCTGGTACTCACCAATTTTGGCAAGATATCAGTCCAAAGACTTATGGTAATCCTCCCGCAAGGCTCAGGCTCGCAAATGACTAACACAGGTGCTCAGACATGCATATTACTCTATGACTTCCATTTTAGACTCGGGGAATATACTCAAGCTCTGATGCTGAGTGGTCTCGCAGTCCGAATGGCTCACGCACTACAGCTCAACGTCGAGTTCTCACCCGACATTCTCTGCGCAGAGGCCAACGAGTCCTCCCCTCCAGCCGTTGAGAAGGAGAGCCGTCGCAGACTCATGTGGGCCTGCTACATCCTAGATGCATGGACGGGTAGTGGTGTTGATCAATTAACACTACTGCGTGAAGCCGATATTAAAATCCAGTTGCCATGTAACGAACGTAACTTCAGGCTTCGGATCCCTTGTGTAACAGAAACGCTCGGTGTAGGTCACGTTCTGCAATTCCTCCCTCCTGCGATTGTTCCACGAAGGCCGGCTGCCAACATGGGCATCATGGCTTACTACATCCGAATTGTCACCTTATGGAAACGGGTAGTCAGGTTCGTTTGAAACCCGGGATCCTCTTTGAGCGGACACCGGCATCTAACTGAATACAGATATGTCAAGCATCTGAATACGAGTCCGCCTCCGTGGCTCCCAGAGTCCGACTTTGCAGCTCTTGATGCAGATTTGCGATCATGGGGACGACATCTTCCCGAGTTCATCTCATACTCCACTGACACCATTTACGCACGCCTCGAATCCGATCAGCTCGGATCACTTGTCTTGCTCCATTGCACATATCACCATAATCTCCTAGATCTTTACAGAATATCTATGCCTGATCTTTTCAAGTTGATCAAGCCTTTCTACTTCCCACCTAACCAGCAGGAGTTCCTGCAATCGTTGCAAGCCGATTGCTTTTACCACGCGAAGCAGATCTCTACTATCTTGGCTGAGGCAGTACAACATGGTGCAAGATATCTTGCCGACAGTCTCCTCCCCTGCTTTGCTTATGATAGTAGCCGTGTGATGTTGTACTACATTGCAAGGCTGCTTGACTTGAGTAGACCTGATGCAGAAACGATTGTTGTAGACGCAATCAATGCCGTGGAAAGTAACAGCAAGATCCTACGGACAATGGCAGCTCTGTTCCCACTCGCCGATTCACTAGTATGTGAAATTTGAGTATAGTGTTTGTCTTGTGTTTTGCTAACTGCAGTAATAGGCAACGACGACTGAAAGATGGCTGGCCAAGATTCGCAAGACTTTTGCCCAGGATGAACATATGAGCGACCGTCCTCTCCATGGCGACGAGGAAAGGTGCGCAATACAAACCCCTCAATGCAGTTCGATATTAACAAATATTTTCTAGGTCACCGATTTTAACAGGGAGCCCCGTCACCAGCAGTCCTGACGAGGCCATGGGAGCTCTTGGCCTGGCACGTCTTGCGCAAGGCCAAAGTAGTGATATGAAGCCGATAGACCGTGATGCTTGGAACAAGGTGGAAAGCGGCAGTCCAACTGCGAGCAAAAGAGGAGCTGGATCTGTGTCTGGGGCGAGCAGTCAGCCCGAAGTAACGCCCGCACGATCTAAACTACAGCACGAGCAGCCAGTATCTCAACGGACACCCCCAGGAGCTACGACTTCACACATGGACCACCAAGCAGTAGATCTCAGCGATTTGCAAAACTACCTCTCGTGGGATATGTATGGAATTATGGAGATGAATGACAATGGCTTGAAGGCTGGCATAGAAGACAACGGCATGCCATCTTGGAGTACGATGTGATCACAGAGAATCTAAGCCAAAGACACTATGATAGCACCAGGGAACCAGATTCCGAAGGTCATTTCAATGACCCGGATGTCATTTTCATCGATTTACGATGGAAGAAAGATGGCGACACGAGCGGCGCCCGGCCATCGGTTTCGGGATATCGCCCCATGATTACGATGACACAAGGTGTAATGAGTATCACACAATGCAGCGACAACGAAACGAGCTCGATGATGTGGCAACGGAACATCACGTATTGTCTTTGATCTCAGCATCGACTCCAGGAATTTCAAACGCGCAGAGCGTCTTGAAAGGAGCCGATGACTCTAAAGAGCACTTTTCGGGCCACGGATGGCCATCTATATGCTATTCTCCGCATTGATGACTATAGGGTCTCCAGTAGGCGATACGAACTTCTGGGGACATGTCTGTTCAACATTTCTACTGTGTCTGGGGGATTTTCTTGTTGGCGTTTTGTGCTGCCTGTTAATTGTCAATATGGGAAACTTGACATTGGAGCCTTGGAGCATTGGGCACAGGAAGGGTGCTTTAATAGATTTTCGATACCCGGTAGATATCAAGGTTGTTGTTCTCAGGTCTTGCTAAAGATCGACAAAGAAATGTGGACAGGATCCAGTGAAGGCATCGCGTCTTTCCCCGGGCGAGCTGAACTTCCCGTTTACGGTACAAATTCGGAGCGAGCGACAGTAAAATGCAAGGATTAAATCGATCGACCACGATCTGGACGCACTCCGCTCAAGATGTGGACTCGTGAGAATGACGCAGAAGCACTTTAGCAACTGACAGACTAGCCTGTTTCACCAGATGGCGCGAAAAGCTAACTTAGCGAACAGCTGCTGTACCATGGTTCGTGAGTGATGGTAAGAGTTTTTATGAAGGGAGGAATGGGCGACTCAATGATACGGACGGTTTGATTACAAGAGACGGCCTCGAGCATTGGCTTAGAGCACGCACCAGGTGATACGTCAAGAGCTGTGAGTGGGAGTGAGTGGGAAGAAGCAATGGCAGATGTCATGGGGAGCTTGGACCTTACGATAAATGATAGGTAAACAACCTAATCAATTAAACCTCGGAGATCGATTACGGCAAGGTCCATGGGGCCTCAGCGATGTGTGAGATGTGCTGCAGACGATGGGTAGCTATGGCAATGCCAGGGAACCCGCTGTTATGCTTCTTTGTTTACATGCGGAGTGAGTGGTAATAGTAGTAGTTTATTAGTTAGTGGTGAGAAATACTAAGGTAACGTTGGAAAGGATTCGAGGTACATAAGCCTGTTACAAACATCGACTATAGCTGCAGCTGCAGGTGCTCTTCGCCAATCGTAGGCTGAGTTTTGAAACGATTGTTTACGAAAACCATGATTTTTACAAGACCAATCCATGGAAGAGACCTAATGGATGGTAACAACAGGCAACCCGGGTAGCTGCTGTATGTGAACATTGACTTTTTGAGTCATTTTTTTTTTCTTACCCCGTTGCTACCATGGCAAGAAAACTCTGCTTGCGGCTCAGCGCTTTCTTACTTTTCTTGTGATACGAGCATCCATGGCCGTCTCGTCTTGTTTTTTCTGCTGCTTGCGGAGTTTTGATTCGCTTATCCTGTGAACTAGATATCGCTTCTGCACATGCATGTCAACTCAACTGAACTACTGTATGCAAGGAGTTGGAGTAAGACGCCGAACACACTTGCGTGAGGATGATATACGGACCACTGCGGGTTCATGCTTGTCTTGCTAAGACCTTATGTTTGTGCGATATTGGACCCATGGGGTAAAAACAAGGAACCAACTTTACCTGTGCCCAGGACGGAAGCTTTATTACTCCTCAAGGCTTAGTGATAAAGTGGCCGCTAGACCGCTGGTTCAGATGTTTAAGCGAGAATAGATACATATGTTTGCACGTAACACTTTGATCATTCGATCTCATCTCAAGGCGGAACAGTGGAACACCGTCCTCAATTAAATGCCATCTTTTTTCCTGGTTCTCGCATCGTGGACGGGCCAAAAGCTGCCCGTCCGTCCCTGGAAATCAGAGGGGCCAAGGGTGCTAGATGCGATACCCACTCCAGGCCAATCACGGGCACTGGCCACTGGAGCGCAGCAGCAACAGGTGATCAGCCCGCGCTTCTACCAAGCTTTCAGTGGCCTCACAGCCCTGGAACATCCCTGCCAAAAGCGAGCTTCAGCGGGGTAAGCTTGCTTGAAACACTGGGGCGCCCCGAAATAGCCCGCCAATTACACATTCCCTGTACCGGAAGGGAGGTTGCTGTAGTAACTCGCCGCTTCCTATCGTTTACCATATTGCGCCAGATGCCGCCGTGAATACCTACTTTCATGTTATGTCGCTAGATCCTCCGTCTATCTTCCGACTTGACCTTGGACTCTCTCTTGTCTCAGCCGCTTCCAAAGTCTCTCTTTTTTTTCTCCCACTCGTAAATCGATCATCAGGAATCCGCTTTTGCGGTGCATGGCATTTGCACTCAATTTTCGCAAACCTACCTACCTCCAACTTCACTTGGCGCATAGGATGCTATTCCCGCCTCGACGAACTTCACTGCTCGATGACCATATGTGAGAGAAAGTAGACACCAACTGGACACACACGATTACACACTGCACACAACCCAATAAAATCGAGACTACGATTCACGCTGCACGCATTTTAAATACATTCTACATACGTTTATTCGCAACCGCCTTTGTTCACCCCATTGCTTGTATATAGCATCGTTACCGATCACGTTATCCCCTGAACGGCGAAAGTCGCGATACTAAGCAAGATGGTGGACACAAGTTACCTTGCGCAGCAAGTAAACAACAGCATTGCCCAGCTGCACGGTCTCTTCGATGAGATCGGTGTCCCTGATCACGAGCGCGAAGCTCGGGAATCTGAGGTATGTTTCCTTGGTCGCAAAGCATATCACAGCTCACTAACTTGAGTAGTTGTTCTCAGCATTGTCTGAAGCACTCAACAGCCAAGTGCGACTAGTCAATTCGGAAAAGAAGGAGATGGTCGACGAGGCAAAGAAGATCATTACCATGGTTCACCAAATGGAGGCATCGTTGGACGATTCAAAACGTCGCCGCGACTACGAAGACGACGACGACTTGATCATCACATATCCTTTGACACAATGCCTCCAACAACTGAAGGAGAAGCATATACAAATCAGTCGCCTCCACAAGGAACGCTTCGAGCAAGTAAAGAGTGCGTTCGCTGCTGCGATCTTGATCTTTCATTCACTAACATAACCTAGAACTCGTCGTGGCCCTTGAATCCTACTCCTCTCACCTTGAGCCCACATTCGTCCAGATCCCCTTACCACCTACAGGGCCTAACCAGTCCATCCCTCCAAACTTTGACCTTTCTTCCACCTATGTTGACAAGCTCGACAATGAGTTCACACGAGTATATGAAGAGTATTCTCGTCGTATCGCTACTGTCCAAGCTCTTGCCGACCAGACCATTGGCCTATGGGCTGAGCTTGGCATTCCCCAAGCGCAACAAGATGGCGCCATCGTCAAGTACTATCGAGATGCTCCTGAGCAACTTGGTCTACATGAGGAAGACATCAACAGACTCCGCTCCAAGCGCGACAGACTCTCAGATGAGAAGAAGAACCGCGAAAAGAAGCTCAAGGAGCTCAGGTCTTCCGTCGAGGCTCTATGGATCAAGCTTGGTGTTGACGAGAGCGAGACCAAGCCATTCCTTAACGCGAACCGTGGTTGCGGTGTTCGACAGATCAATGAGTTTGAGGACGAGCTCGCGCGATTGAATGAGCTCAAGCGTCAAAACCTCCACCTTTTCGTCGAAGATTCCCGCATCAAGCTTCAAGAACTCTGGGATGCGCTATACTTTTGCGAGGATGAGATGCTCGAGTTCACCCCTGCCTTTTCCGATGTCTACAGTGACGCTCTTCTGGAAGCCCATGAGCGTGAAATCGCCCGCCTGGAAGCTCTCAAGGAACAGCGGGCGCCCACATTGGCACTTATCGATAGACACAAGAGTTTGATCCAGGAGCGTGATGATCTCGCTGCCTCCAGTCAGGACGCATCGCGACTCATGGCACGCGGTCAGAAGGGTGAGAAGCGAGATCCTGGCAAGCTGCTCCGAGAGGAAAAGATGCGAAAGCGTATCGCCAAAGAACTCCCCAAGATCACTGCCGATCTACGCAAGATACTTTCCAAATGGGAAGACGAATACGGCCGACCTTTCCTGGTATATGGTGAGAGTTATTTGGACGAGATTGAGGCTTCTGACGGGCCAAAGAAGGGTGCACTACCGCCCCGTTCTAAGACGCCCGCTGGTCCACCTCCCTCGACCATCAAACCACCCAAGTCTGTACCAAACCGAGCTGCCACCAAGTCTGCTCCTCCTCGGTCCATGACTAAAACCCCTACAGCTGGCATGCCTCCCAAGCGACCTGGACACCAAGCTACGGGCTCCATTTCTAGTATACCTGGAAGCCCTGCTAGGAGTCCATCGCGAATTCCTGCTCGAGTACCGCTATCAAACATGAAGCACGGAAACAACTCTCCCGAACGGCCTCGTGCTGAGTCGCGAGCTGATACTTTCCGACCTGGCCCTCCTTTGATGCGGGCGCCTCCTCCCAAGATGCGTGACCTGATGGCTCGGGGTGATCTTGAAGCTCCTATGAATCCCTACAAGTCGATGGGCCTCAATTCCAGCATTGTTCGCCATGTTGAGCCTGAGGACGTGTATGATGATCGCCCTAGAACAGCGAGATCCAACTCCAACAATTCTCAGTATAGCAGCCATCCCAGCAACAATTCCCAGTTCAGCAGTCACCCAAGCAACAACTCTCAATACTTTAGCGAAGAGAGCTTCCATGACCCATATTCCACCATCCGCTCACAAGGTTATCGTCCAATGGCTCCGCCAAGACAGATCTCTGGCAACTCAATGGCATCAACCAACATCTCTGGATCTGAAAATTGGGAGACATACGATGATAACAGCGAGCCTGAGCTTGACGTTTCAGATGCCTACTACGCCAAGTTAAGGGCGACTCGCAATAAACGGTTCTCGCCTGAGCCAGGTCGACCTACAAGTAGTCAATCCAAGCGCATACGCGGCATACCTCCGACGGCATCATATAATGGGCCAGTGATGATTGACCAAGATGGTAACCGCATCATTTCAGGCAGTGAATGGACAGACGAGGATGCCTACTGAGCCCTCTCCAGATCAACTTTCACTCAACGTTTACCCATGAATGATGTCAAACGCCCGTACCATTCTGAACGATGATGGATTCACGCAAGCTTTTTCATGATGATGCAGGCATCTCGCGACGATCTTGAGTGAGCAAGCGAACAACAGAACGCCGCAGAACCACGGCCTGTCTAGTTGCAACGTTGATATCAGCACGACTGAATGCCTCTACGATAACGCCAGACAGGCGTCTTGTCACAAGCTCCACCTCCTTTGGACATCTTTTGCCAACGAGCTCTTCCTTTTTTCCCAATCTTCACTTTTCTCAATAGTCACTCCTGACTGTCTAAGTTACATTTTGCCGGGCCCGACGCCAGGATTTTTTGTATCCTTTCTTCGTCCTTTTTTCATTTATTTCTTCTAGCTTGAGCGGGATATCGTACACAGGCTTCCCGCCTACAGAGTGAGGGCGTTCCAAGTGAGTACTTGCTGGCCCTAGGATAATGTGGGATGTGCATAAAGGGGGCCGAGGGCGCTGGAAAACTGGATTAGGTAGGGATGGCAGGCGTCCAGGATCATTGGCGTTTAATGTATATCCTGAGTAGGTCGAGCTGCTCGACTATATTCTCAGCAATGCTATTTGTCTTGATTTTGAACGATTGTCCTTTGATGTGTGAAGTCGTAGCACCTGTGATCTATATTAACTCTCGTAAAGATGTTGGGAACTTCTCCTGCAACAATGAAGACTAACGTGGATCCAGACTGCGGTGTTTATGCTGGATCGAAGCGACTGCCCTACAGAAGGCCGATCGCTACGGTGTAGACGCTTCTAAGGCCGCTGCCAAACACAAGTGTCAATAATTCTCGAGGCTCGTTCCTTTATGGACTCACTGGAGTCGTTAGCTTCAGGGTAAGAAGTTTCGACTGCCTACCATGCATCTAGTATGCCAGCAAATTCCTAGATCCAGGCTTCAGAACATACCTGCTGGTGGAATATTTCAAACGAGGTCGACGTCTACGGAGACATAACAATCAAGACCATATCCTTGAGCTCCCTAGTTGGCATCAGAGAGAGGTTCCAGTGCGTCGACGTGAAGCGTTGTCGACAAACTTCGATGTAGTACGGCCGGGTTACCATGTACGCTATAGCCTACCTTGGTTTATTATAGGCAGGCCGTTAACTTAATTAAGAGATGTGTAGTCCCTCTTGACTATCAAACTTGGCCTTGATGGGCATGTTCAGTAGGTGCAGCCGCATGCAACGTTGGCGATGATATAACCTCCATCCAGCATCAGATACGGGATCTATATTTGATAAACAGGTGACAGACAAAAGGTCCGAGAATGCAAGTGATATATGATGTGTTTGGTACAAGAGTTGCATCTGGAGAAGTAACATGGATCTATTTGTTTCAGATTCCGCTGCAAGGTTGAATTCCTCAGCTCTGCATGCCATGGCACAGCTCAACTCACCGTTTATCTACGGTGGATGAACTATTCCAACAAAGGAAGAGCTCGTTTGGTTTGGATGCCACAACTGCGTTTTAGCGCCAGGGGTAAATTTCCGAATTGCTATTACTTTTCACGGCATCTTGATTGGACGTCTCCTTTTTACTGCGTCTTGTTAGTTGTGGTAGTGAAGCGTGATTGTTTAATGATAGTATTGTCTAGATTAAGAATAACCTTTGTCTTACTA
>JABSTL010001772.1:0-16935 GCA_013759095.1 Fusarium sp. NRRL 29148 | reverse complement strand
TTTTTGTTTTTATAAAAAAAAAAAATAAGTAGGTGATCAATTATCGGAATGAGAAATGAAGATGCTCGGAGCGTGAAAGAAGAGACGGCGTTATCGTTCGTTATGCTTGTTGATCAATATGGGATTTCAATTGTGCTACTGTACAGTGGCTCTTGGTTGCTCAGACGTTGAAAATCAATCTGGCCCGACGTGTTTTTGGCGACGCGACTTGGCTTGGCTTGGCTTGGCTTGGGCGGTTGAATGACGCGCTTTCCATGTCCCGACCGTGTAAATTGACCAAGCGTAGAGGAATGATTGCCCCTCCTTCCATTTATAGAAGACGAGCCTCCTCAAGATTTGCATGTAGAATTGGATTACCAGAGGATGGATAAGGTACCTAAGTAATCGACAAGGAAAAGAATTCGACTTTTTCTTTGAGCTGAACTCGCACTGTTCAATCAGTTCCTCCCTGTATCACCAATGTTCGCTTGGTCGTGAATACAAATATGCATGAAAAGCCCAAGTATTCTGCCGTGCTTATCCGTGCGTTTATCCCTTTGTAAGAGAGGCTGTTGAAGGCACTGGTGATGCATAAGGTCACCATCGTCGTCACCTAGGCAGGTACACGGCTATCACTATCACTTCATTATCTCTCCAGTTACTCATCTTCGATTCTTCTTCCAATTTTTTGAGATCTCCCAATTTTTTTTAAACTTGTGCGAAACAGAAAAACCGTCGGCCAAGTCAGTTCGGATATCTTGATGGCTTATCCGAAGCTCCTACTGGGGTTTCTTGTTCCTTCATAAGTACGGCACAGCACTCAACTCTTTCCTACCTACCTACGGATACTAGGTACCTTATAATTCAGAACCGTGGCTCTAGACTATGACTTGCAGTTCGCGTACTGCTGTCTTCTGGACCTTAGCCTGTAAGGACATCCAACGCCATAATTGTTATTATCTCGACAGAGATTTTGAATGTACGGATATCTTGGCTCTCTGTTCAGTACAAGGCATGCAGCATTTGCGCTGAAATATTTTAATGCCTTGCACCTAAACCCTGACCATGATTCCAGCGGAAGTGGACATGGCTTTTCCGCGTTACTTAACAGAAACACTGGAATGATTTGGTCAAGTACAGCAGTTTCGTATTACGACACAAGCATGCAATACCTTCACGGAGCATTCCCTTGCCGTGACGGAGAGGAGTGGACGACCCCAACATCCTCCGCTCCGAAGTGACAGTGGGCAAAATGGAGACTGGCCCGCTGTGGGATTGGATAGGATGGCATTACAGTACCTGTTTAGTGGTTAGTTATGCAGGATGCGTACGTGCATTATTGTTACCGTTACTCTGCTACCTTAGGCACGATAACTATCTTCCTCTCCTTTGAGAGAGCATAGCACCACCTCCTCGAGTCAGAATCGGTGACGGAAAGGTCTCGCCTTTTATGTGCCTCGCTTTTCTGCTTCGACTGCATCAACTGCGTCAATTAATGCCTTCCAGGAACGGAATGGTCGAGAGTGTGGCATGATCTATTGTTGTATTAGACCGGCGACATTCCCGCCCAAGCTTCAGCTTCGAAAGTACCTAGGTAGCCAACAAGGTATAACTCTTGCTGGGTAGGTATATCCGTCAAATTGGAACATAGGGCAACTGGATTTGACAGACGAGACCAGATGAGACGAGACACCATCATCACGACCTGAATTCTCCAAATCCAGCACTGTCTCTTGTCGGCGTTCCTCTATCACAATCGAGAACAGTTGCCATTTTGTATCCGTTGTCTCAGCTTTATTAGCTGCCTTGTTAGTGCACTGGAGTCGTCCGCTTGTCTGCTCGCTCGCTCGTTCGACCACGTCACAATTGGGTCGCATCACGGCCGCCGATCAGTGTGAACTCTTCTCAAAAGAGTTTCGGTTTGTCCCGACGGCTCGGGGCCATACCGCTTAACCCAGGAGCCTATCCCGCACCGACCGTCTGTCTTGTCTGCTACCAACCAAGCCAACTTACCGGTCGTCTGGGATTCTGGGTCTCCCTGCGCCGCCGACCCCCCCTTCCGTTCCTCTGGAAATCCTCCTTGGCCGTTCTCTCATCGTATTGGCTACCTGGGACCATTCACTCGGTTAGTCCCCTCCACACAGTCCAGGCTGCTGGGTCTTGTCGCTCTTGTCACTCTCTGTGCAACTTTTCGTTCAAGGAGGCCCTATCATACAGGCTGGTTTGGTCGATACCCGGTATTGGCGTGCTTATTTCTCTCGACTGTCCCCGTCACATATCATTTTCCAGTGTTAGCATCCCCTGCCTTTGAACAGGCTTCCCCTGCGACATAGGTACCCTACCATCGGGTCAAGGTCTGGGTATCTGTCACCGGCATATGTATGTATGTATGTATGCTTGACCCACCAAAGCCTGTCCTATCAGTCTGCCCTTCTTTTAGCTTGCTGCTACAGTACCTACCTGCTGCTTTTCTACCAAGTGCTCATGTGTTCACATCAAATACTATTTCCTTCCCACTTAACCCCCCTCTTCTCGAGTGCGATCCCTCAAGGGGAACTTGAAGCAGAGGTTCCATAGCGATGGACCACAGAAACCCGGAAGAGGACCCAACGTCAGACTACGGGGATTCAATAGCAACCTCCGAATTTACTTCAGTTAATACCAGGGAACTTTACTCGTACGAACATGGAAGGTGTGTTGCTGATCCTTATTACACCCCGTCCATGAATGTTAATCTGTTAGGCGATATCAAGGCTTTCTATGTGGTCGTTATGGCCTACCAAACGACGATGCTGAGCAGGTCCGTGAGGGCTTGAAGCATAAGCTGTACCTGGATTATCTCCTCGACGGAAAGCTATTTCTGGCTCCCATCGGGAACAACCCGCAAAAGATTGTTGATCTTGGTACAGGTGTTGGCATGTGGGCACAAGACGGTCAGTTTTTCCGTCTCAGTTGCGATACTCTGAGCCTGACAATGAGCCTACTTTAGTCGCAGAAAACTTTCCCAGCGCACGCGTAATAGGATGTGATCTTTCACCCATCCAACCGCATTGGACGCCGCCCAACGTTGAGTTTCGAGTAGAAGATCTCGAGGATGAAAATCGTCCATGGACAAGAATATATGAAGATGCTGATTTAATTCATGTCAGAGCCTTGTTACAGACTCTACGAAAACCGAGACAGCTATTGGAAAGAGCTTTTGAGTAAGTTGTGTCAAAATCAACTTGTTTGTATCCCCAGCTCATTCAATGCTGCTAGAAAGCTGAAGCCTGGTGCTTGGATTGAAATCCACGAAATTGTTCCCTTTGTCTTCTCTGTTGACGGTACTGCCGGAGATGATCATCCTATGAACCAGTTCTACCGCCTTGTCGAAGGCCCCTTTACCACGATATATGGTTGGAATTTACGCTTTCCATTCCAGATCGTTGAAGCGCTGCGTGACGTTGGATTCATCAATGTCAATGAACGCCATTCTTACACGCCTGTTGGCCGGTGGCACCAGGAAGCAAAAATGAGAGAAATAGGAATTTTCACCCAAAACATCCTCGAGGAATGGGTCACGGCAATGCTTGGCCGTCCTGACATAATGGGAGTCACAGAAGAAGAGGCATATGAGCTTGGGCACAGCGTATTCGAAACCTTCAACAACACTCGCATTCACGCACAACTCGACTGGATTGATTGCTGGGCGCAGAAGCCACTTTAATAGGGCACTGAAGAATCTTTAGCAAAATGGCCATCCTGCAAAATTTCTTTCATGCGAACGGACATCCGACCGAGACTGACTCAAACCTGCCAGCTTGCATCCTGCTTTTATCCCCACTTGGAACGTGTGACACATCAGTACTCTGACTGCTAAGCTATCTATATGGCCTTGGTGACTGGGATGGTATGGATGTAGGGTCACCTCGCATGCTGCTCGAGAGTTGTAGAAATGCAACACAAAGCAAGCAATGCCCCGCCATATAAGCTAACTGTGCTACCATGGCTTATGTTGGTTGTCTAATTGGGAAACGCCTGCATGGCGAATTAAAACGCTACACTATATTCTCAGCTCTGCTCCATACACAGTCTAGCGCAGTTATCGGCTTGACTTTGAGGTGAAGATGGGACAGGGGCTTCTATGAGTAAAAGCCACCTTTTGAATAGGTCGGGTGTGCTTCCGATCTGTGGTCCTAAGCCTTACCCTGTAGAAATCATGAACAGAACACTGCATTCTTCAAGGGTCGGGGATAAGTTCATGTGAGAGCGTCTTGAGTCTGATACAAATGCCAGCATGGCCAAACTGTTCTTGTGATCATAGTGCCTCTGTGGCCACTCGTGTACTCTAGTTCGAGCTAGGATTGTGAGCTGCATGTGACGCAGTTGTCAGGGAAAAGAAACATAGGGAGAATAGAATGTTAGATACCGGTATACTGTATCATGTTCAAATACTATCATGTAAACAACATCCAAGATAAAGCACTCCACTTGGAAGGAACAAAGCAATAAACAGAAGAACGATGGCGCTCGTATATCATGTCACATCACTGCTCATGGTGCCTTAATTCCCACCATACATACGACCACCTGGAGGATTACCAGTCGGAGGGCGCCCCATACCTCCCATCCCAGGTGGCATACCAGGCATACCCCCGCCAAAGCCACCACTGAAGCTGCCAAATCCGCCCATAGGGGTAAAACTTGAAGTGTCATTGTAACCAGACATCATATAAGTCCAGTCCATCTCACCAGGCTCGTCGCTGGAGGCAACGGAGCCTGAATTTGCACGTTGGCCGTGGTGTACAGTCCCAGGCGTCATGTGGCCAACAGAGGGGGCAAACCCACTGGAAGAGGGCGTCGTGACCTGAGAATGCGGGACGCCGACTGGAGGCTGGGGAGGATTTGGGAAAGGTCGATTGGCCTGTTTTGCTCGCCGGCGAGCTGCTACACGCTCACGCAAAGGTCCTAAGAAAGCTGGTCTGTGGACTTGTCTACCAGCAGCTACCAAGGCAGCTTCATGTGCATCCCAGGCTTTGATAAAATGGCCACCAAAAGCCATATGCATGGGATTGTGGTAGTTATTGAGAAGTCCACGGAGGTCATGATTCTTTTCAATGGCATCCCATGCTCGCTCTACCATTGGGCCAGAGACGCGGTGGCGTAATTCCTGGACAAGAAACATGTAAGCGGGAAAGGGGAAGTGGTGCATAGAGTACCATTTGAAGGGCCGGAGGGACTCGGATGACTGGACCACGTTGTCGTATTCGATCATTTGCGTGGCTTGCAAGAAGAGGCTGTCGCGTTCAACGTCTTTAAGGGGTAGATTGTCGTCATTGCTATGCATTCGAACAAGGAAGCTAATGATTCGCATCTTGCACATAGCTTGACGAGTCATGGTAAGGGTAAAGAAGTGTAGGGGGATCTTAGGGTCGCATTGGCTCAGGTAAGTGCCTTCTATGTGTGCACAGAAACCATCGAGCGTATAGGCAGGGCCGTCTTGACCAGCAAGACGGATGGTAGCTTGGTTCTTGGAAGCGGGTGTACCAGCAGGACTCTTGTCTGTGTTGTTCATTTTGTAGCTGTCACGATTACTATCGCTTGAAACCGCCATAGCGAGCTCGACTCTCGTAAGAGAAAAGAGCATCTCGGTTGGTCCAGAGTGTGGTGTGGGCAACTCTTTACCGTCAACATGTAAATCCGAGTCGTTGACGTTCATGGGGATCTTGCAGTCACCACCAGTCGAGAGAGCAGTGACTGTTGATCCTGCCATCTCTCCAAGCCGTCGATCGTATCCCACAAGGGTCCACCACAGTCGGCGACGCTGCTCAACCTCAAATGGCGGCAGCCCAAACTGTGCTGGGTCTCGGTGAAATCCCATCCGCTGCGCAATGCGGACAGCTAGACCAATGAGGCAGAATACTTGGCGAGGGTCAACGAACCATCGAACAGCAAACTAAGTAAAAGTTAAGCGACAGCATTCGCAGAAGAATCCCCAGTCCAAACTTACGAGGTAAAGAATATACGCCTGCAAGAGAACAGGATCATTGACTCTCATAAACCCGGCTTTCGTCAGCGCATGCTGTGTACCGGTATGGTATCTTGCTAGGAGCTCCTTTTTGGTCTCGTTGAACCGTTTGTAAACGTCTGCATCCTCAAGCGATGTGATCGCCATGAGGTACATGGAGAACATGAGAGCCTCGAGGTTCTTTGGTGCATTTTCGAGATCCGAGCTCGCCTCTATGATCTGTGCTTGAACTGTAGGAACATGTGTTATTTTGAGCAGGGGATTAATGTTGTCGATATATATTTGCCAGAGCTGGAAGATGTGTATTGTGGAAGGATGAAGATTCGCAATATGGACTGGGGCAACTCCAATGATGAAAGGAAACCCATCAGTGTCAAACATTCGATCAAAGGCACGATGGATACTTGAGCCTACTTCAGGTTCATCGTCAGAGGAATCTTGCAGCATGTGTTCACTGGCTCGAAACTAAGTTGAATATTAGACGATTGCAGTTAGTGAGAGGAGAACTCAGCCTACCTCCTTATGATAAGAAAACCAAGCGCCGCCGCCAGTCCTATAATCATGTGAGCACAAGTACTTCGAGGGGCGTTGACATACTTTGTCTGTAGGGTGCATACCGTTGTTCTGAATTAGATGGTGCAGGGGATGAACTAGCTTCAGGGGTTGTCTTCAGGCCTTCAAAATCGTTTTCAAGTTCTTCGACATCTTCACCGGGGGGGCCATCTGGTCTTAATTCATGCCCGATGGCCTCAACTTTGACACCGTGCTCCGCTAGAAGGGTTTCGTACTTTTTTAGCCGGTCTATCAGGTCCTTCTCCTGGAGACGCTTCTTCCGGCGTCGAGGAGGTTGGGGTGGAATAACACGACATTCAACCTTGGCCTTTACACAGTTGGCACATGGCTTGTTCTTGTCACAGCGGACCTTACGCTGTTGACAAAGCACACAGCTGGTCCCTCGAGTTAATTTGATGGCGGAGGAATCCTGAGGTTGCTGTGCCTGAGACTGCTGTTGCTGCTGCGGGGCCGATCCGGGGACACCGGGAATGCCATTTGGGTAGGGCATGGCCAGTCAGTAACCGTGCCAGAGGACCGAATCGCCGGATGATCTCACTCCGACGGAGTGGGTATCCTATCCCGGACCTGCACGGGACCGGGCAAGGGGTACAGGCGACGGCGAAGGAGGTTTCGGGCCCGGGCGAGTGTGTGCTGAGACAATAAGACACAGCAACGGCCACGCGTTATTGGGTGTTGACGTGGCGGCGAATGAAGAGCGGGGGCAGGCCCCAGAAAGAGGCGTTTTTGCTCAAATTTGAGAGACTCTCATGGGTTCCCAGAGCTGCAAGTCTCTTTCAGCTGTAGGTACTGACTGACTGGACTGTCGGGATTCTCAGCCCTACAGTAAGATACTTGCCTATCTACAGTAAAGTAGCTTGTGGATGAGTAGGGATCAGAGTCAGGGACCTGCAAACGCATCCATCCATCTGCTTGTGGCCAGTGACAGGACAGATCTGCAGAAGAGGAAACGGACGTTGCGATCTTCGGGCCCGAGACTACGGGAGCAGGAGCGGGAGCTTGAATTTTGCTTGGCGGCCGTGCTCTTTTATGACAGACTGGTTTGATATCGCAAGTAGGATTGAACTAATTGGTCCCCTCGATGTTTGCGTGTTAATGGGTGTTGAGCGGATCAGATACAATCAGGGGCGGGTCAAGACGTGTAGTAGTCCAAGGGCGAAATGAAGAAGAGACGAGGTACCATCGGGAGACTCTCCTCGGGTAGTAGACAAGGGATGGCCGAGAGTTGTCAAGTTTGAGTGTTGCTCATGATGAGTTTATGTCCGTCGGTCCCGAGGGAGGAGACACTCTTGGCACCTTCGCGACTTTGATCTCCCAATCGAGTATAGCTTTGTGGCCTCCGGATCCGACCTATAACTGATCCCCTTCACCTTCGGGACCCTTATTCAACGTCAAACCACTTCTCTCGGGTTCAATTTTCCCAATTGTCTCTCTTAGGACGAGTATTGACCGAGCACGCGCATTCTCTGTGTGCAAGTCACTTCTAGGCCCTGCCGCTAGTTTCAAATTATTGCATGGCTCGGTTTTCAGTCCGTCCGATGATTACTTGTAGTGTAGATATATATATATCTAGCAAAATGTCCTGTTCAACAAGCCTCATCTTGCTCAGCAGCACCAGATCCCAGTGTTTTCCAACGTCTACAGATATACTAATACTAATAAGCTATACGGCATCACATCTTATAAGCCCCTGCACCTCTAGCTGAACAGCTTCAGCTTCAGCTTCAACCATGCCTCCCCCTGACAAGACTGAGTCTCATGCTCCGGATCGCAAATCATTCAACTCGCTCTCATCAACCGAATCGCAAATTCCTTTCGAGCCTAACAACAAAATATCACCACAAGATGAGAAACCTCAATCATCTCAAGGCATCCAGCAAGAGTCAGCAAATGACACCAAGGAAGATGAGTCAAGTTCCAAGGGCCCAGCTTTCGACAAAGAAGCTCAGGAGAACTACAAACCAAAGACACTCAAGTTCTGGCTTATAATCCTCTCCGTCTTTTCTGCCATGTTTCTCGTCGCTCTCGACCGCACAATCATTGCAACTGCCATTCCTCAAATCACAAACGACTTCCAAAGTCTAGGCGACATAGGATGGTATGGTTCTGCATACATGCTCACAACAGCTGCCTTTCAGCTCATTTTTGGTCGCATCTATCGATTCTACCCTTTGAGGACGACCTTCCTTGTCTGTATCTTGCTGTTCGAGATTGGCTCTGCCATTTGCGGTGCCGCTCCCAATTCTGTTGCTTTCATCATCGGAAGAGCTATTGCTGGTATTGGCTCAGCAGGCATCATGACTGGGTCGATGATGTCAATTGTTCCTATGATTCCTCTTCATAAGCGACCAATGTTCCAATGCAAGTCTACAACTCTCCCCTCCATTGACTAGACGAGCAGCGGCTAACATATTTATAGCTATGTTTGGCATGGTATTTGGCATCTCGTCCGTTACTGGACCTCTTCTTGGGGGTGCCTTCACTCAGCATGCCACCTGGCGATGGTGTTTCTATATGAATCTTCCTGTAGGATTCCTCGCCTCGGTCTTCCTCTTCTTCTTCCTCCACATATCACCCAAGAAGCACGAACCTGTTCCTATTCTGAAGCATATCACCCGATTAGACCCCCTCGGAACATTCTTCTTTGTGCCATCCATGATCTGCCTCATCCTGGCTCTTCAGTGGGGTGGCTCGACTTACCCCTGGGGCAACTGGCGAATAATTCTCCTCTTCGTTCTCTTCGCTCTTGCAGCCTTCCTTTTTGCTCTCATACAGATCAAGATGCCCGAGACCGCAACTGTTCCCGCCAAGGTCATCACTCAGAGGACTATGCTGGCCTGTGCATGGACCATGCTGTTTGTTGGTGGTGGTATGATGATTGTCGTTTACTATCTCCCCTTGTGGTGTAAGTAGCCCCTGTCTTCAGTCTTCCTTTTGTTTATAACATACGCTTACAAATTATTAGTCCAGGCTACTAAGGGCGCCAAACCCGTCGACTCAGGCATTTATACGATCCCCTTGGTGCTAAGCCTTGTCGTAGCTAGTATCATCTCTGCTGCCTTCACCCAGCGCATTGGCTACTATGTCCCATCTATGCTGATATGTCCCTGTATCATGGCCATTGGCGAAGGGCTCTTGACCACGCTCAAGCCAGACACCGGTTCATCGCACTGGATTGCCTATCAATTCCTTGTTGGCTTTGGTTTGGGTCTTGGAATGCAGACTTCCGGCCTTGCTGTTCAAGCAACACTTTCCAAGGAGGATATCCCTATTGGAATCTCGATCAATTTCTTCGCGCAGCAACTCGGTGGTGCCATATTTGTCTCCGTTGGGCAGACTGTGCTTAACGGACTTCTCGCGAAACATTTATCAGATATACCCAACCTCACGCCCAAGAAAATTGTCGATGCAGGCGCCACAGAACTAAACAAGATAGTTCCGGCCGAGTATATGCCCCTGGTGAAGGACGCCTACAACATTGCCATTACGCGGATATTCTTTGTGAGTCTGGCATTGAGTCTAACCCAGTTGATTTGTGCTCTTGGTGTGGAATGGAAGAGCATCAAGCCCAAGGCCGAGTCATCGCCAGAGGCTGCCCAAGGGTCTAAGCCGGAAGAGTCATGATGGACGAAATATAAGGGTTTGGGTGAGGAATTTTGGTGGGACCAGTAGTAAAGAAAATTCCCCTCATAAAACAAGACCGCTCATACAAAAGTAAAACAAATAGTACAATTCATACTTAGATTAGAATAGGATAATAGCGATTACGAGGGTACATTCATGTCTTAATACCCCAAACAGGCAACTGACTTGACTCGGATGCAATCCCCGATCAGCTATTTCAGTATCACGCCGTGCACCAGCCGCTCTCAACACCAGGGGGGGCTATTCTTTGCTGGACTTCTTAGTCGCAGTTGGGAGGCGTAGGATGGCGGTGAAGCCTTTGTGTCATGATCATCATGCGACATCCACCAGAGACGACTTGGACAGGGGACCCATCTCTATGATCGCAGAAAGGATCAAAAAGAAGGCATAGGCTGGAGAATTCTTGGAAGTTAGTTGATATTTCTATCATGGACAGATTTGTAAATAAACAAATGCCTTTAACGTGAGGGTTTTCTCTTCTCCAGGTCCACGACGCTCAAAAATCAAATACATCTGTAATACTTCTTGACCGCCATCTTTGGCTTACAGCTTATAGGCAATTGCGCCGAATTATCAGCGATTCCCTCCTCTCCTCGAGCGTTTCCTCAACTCAATCGCAATCGACATGTGCACAAGTATCAAGACCACAATGGCTTGCGGCCACACATTCACAAACTATGCCACAACATGTGGC
Source organism: Fusarium sp. NRRL 29148 (assembly GCA_013759095.1). Taxonomy (NCBI): domain Eukaryota; kingdom Fungi; phylum Ascomycota; class Sordariomycetes; order Hypocreales; family Nectriaceae; genus Fusarium; species Fusarium sp. NRRL 29148. The sequence continues at coordinate 6,037 of JABSTL010001772.1, read as the reverse complement.
ATGGCCACAAACTCTCGCCCATGCACTCCCAATGTCAAAATTCAACATCTCAACGACACGTGCGCAGCGTGCGATCCGGCGGCCCGGAGGCGCCGTGTCCGTCAGGACTACGAAAGCCGGCACGCCGAGCTCATGGCCGAGTACATGGCGGCCAAGCAAACAGGAGATGGAGCAGCCATGGCGCGAGTGGAGCTTCTGGTCATGGAAAATTCCATGACCACAATGGAGCGGAATTTCGAAATCGGCATGCACTGCCAGGATGAGGATGTCATGTGGTGGGAGATGGATTGAACGACAAAGATGCGCTGAGATGATTTATGACGATTACGAGACGGATCTGGCGTTTGTGTGTCTGTACCAACAATGGGGGGACTACTGCGTATTGATGAACTACATAGCACTTATCAACATCTGCCATTAATAGGTTCGGGACTTCTGAGCCCAACATGTCCCCAAACCATTATTCCAATCGTCTATGTACCAGAGTCTACCGTGACCCTTTAAATCCTCCGCTCTATGTGTACAACGCCGAGAACTAGACACGTCAATTATTGGTAACCGGGGTCCAGGCTCGGTGTTTTTCGTGTTCCGCGTAAAATGACAAAGATAAAATCATTCTTGGTCTTGATGCCGAAAAGAGTGCCCTCAGCTTATGCCGAGGGATGCAAAGTGGTATCCAATGTTATCAGGGAAAAAAAAGTTGAGGCCGTGTCTTTCGTAACACCTTTAATGAGGTGAGCTTCAATGCGATCTGGGTGATGGTGGCTGTGGTGATACTGATCGGTATGTGGGACGGTCGTATTGCACGCTCTTGAAGGGCGGCATGAGAGTGTCAATGCTGAGTGGTGTTTGTATTGAAGGATAATCCAAATCGATAGAGCTAGCAGTCGACGTTGTCGATGTTGAAGAAGTATCGGAAGTGAAAGAGGTGGCTTGCTTGTACTTCTTGCTCGGCGCAGGCGAGTCACTGTCGATGCTATCGCAATGAGGACGTTTCGCACTACGAGACGGCATGACTGTGCGTGTCGTGGGTTGCTGCAGATAGAAAGCAGGCGTTGTGATGTTCAAATGATGTGAAGCCGTCGACACGCGGACCACTTTGTCCGTATTTTGACCATAGGCGGCGATCATGGTCTGAGTGCGTGTGTCCGAAAATGCGAGTGGTGTGACGATATGGAGTGGACACCCGAGACAGGAGAGTAAATTCAAAGGTTGGTCAAGCCTGGAGCCGGCGACGAAGATTGGGTTACGAAGATTGGGTTGGGCGATGGATATCGGAGAATTAGAGATTGAGATTGAGATTGAGTATGAGATTCGAGGCAGATAAGAGATGCAATGTGCGACTATTTCAGATCAGATGAGTGCTTGATATTTGCCGGAAAGATCCAGTTATGGTCCAGCCAGTGAGAAAGAGAGGCAACCGAGAAGGAAGACGAGGGGCTGAAAGAGGTGAAGGGGGAGAAAAGAGACAATGGGACGACGATCTTGATGGAGATAAAGAGAATGATGGATAATAATGGATATCGGAAATCAAATCAATGGCGGGGAAAGAAGAGGAGGAGGAGGAGGAAGAAGAAAGGCGGAATGTGGGAAATCTGAGACTCGGGTGTATGAGACAAGAAAGAAAATGAAGCCACAATAATAATCAGAGGGAAACAGACGTGCCGGTGGTATCGCCCGTCTGAGCCAAAATGAGATGCCTGCATTGGATGAGCATTTGCATTTGCATCTGCATTCGTTTTGCATATCTTACCTTGGGCGGCTTGAAAATTGGTGGAGATGGTCAGGCTTGAAAGCTTCTTTTGAGTTAACTAACAAAGGTTTGTCTTTGGTGACAAGATTTATTAGATTCGACTTTTGTTGAGTTCTCGTGCAAAGAACCAGCCCAGTACCTACTAAGGTAGTATAGCCGATTTACCGATGGCGAATACTGCGCCGAGCCGGTTTTGAACAAAGCAGCTGGTGTATCAAATGGATTGGATCTCGACTCCTGGATGATGATCAAAGCACCATGGGAATAGCCACAGACCACGGGCACAGGCATGGATCTGCTCAGCCAAGCGAGGTCGCGTCAATGTCGACGAGGGATAGACCATAAATAGCCCGACTGACCGTAGGGTTATATCAGCTCATACATAGACACAAAGCATAAAGCATCCACATGTGCTCAACTTGATTCATTGCATGATCATGACATGTCACTTCAAAATAAATAAAAAAAGCGGACAAAAATCCAGGGTTACATGCCGCCAATGTCGAATTGAGAACGGAAATTGAATGCTGACCTAATCTGTTATCATTGACGGAACAGACCCCACATTCAAGTCTCCATTAGCTCAGGTAACTAGCCCGGGAGCTCTGGCAGCCTAGCATGGATGCGGGGCATCTTTGTTCCCCATGATCCGTCTACCACCAACTCATCTCCATCATCCTTCACGCCAACGCCGCCCTTGACCAAAGCTAACGATAGCTTCATTCAAGTACTAACCACATTAATCTCAACCCCGTCCTAACTTTACCACACAATTTCCACGACACACTTGACATTGAACGCTCCGCAGCGTCTTTGCCTCAGCTCATCATGGCTGCCTCGACCCCCGCCAACCCTCTTCTCTCTAACCAGAAGAGTTCCGAGCTTCAGGCTGTTCTTCACCCGCTGGTGCTCCTCACCATCTCCGATTACATCACACGGCATACTCTTCGCCAACAGGAAGGTCCCATCATTGGCGTCTTGCTAGGTCAACAAAATGGTCGCGACATCACAGTCGAGCACGCCTTTGAAGCTCACACCCGACAAGAGCCCAGTGTGCAAGGTGGATACCTCCTCGATGCCACGAAATTCGGCGCACGGTTAGAACAGAGTCAGTAAACTCGTCCATGCTATCGTCATCTCCCTCTAAGTATGTACTAGTGATCACTGTCCACAAAGACAGACACCTCGACCTCGTTGGATGGTACACCCTCCTACCTTCTTCAGGTCCGACCCCAACTGTCCTACCAATCCACAATCAGATTCTCGAAGGTTGGAACGAGTCAGCCATACTCCTCGGATTCCACCCGGAACAGGTCCTTGATCACTCCGTCGGTGGCAGACTTCCACTTACTATTTATGAAAGCAATTATGAAGTCGACGACCCAAAGGCGGATAACGATGGAGAGGACAAGAGGATGGATGATGGGGAGCCCGCTCTTAAGCTCAAGTTCAGAGAGCTACCCTATTCGGTTGAGACCGACGAAACAGAGATGATCAGCATGAACTACGTTGCTGCTTCAGGAGGAAACGCTGCTGCCGCTCCACAAAAGGAAGACAAGCCCTCTTTGTCCATCGAGTCAAATGGCAAAGGCAAGCGCCGACTAGTAGAGAGTCACGATGAGGATCACAACAAGGCGATTGCGCAGGATGATGAGGTTTTCCTGACGCCGGAAGAGGACGAAACAATTGCTGCCCTCACAGCAAAGGCCAACGCTATCAAGATGCTCCAGTCGCGGATACTCCTTCTCACCACCTACCTAGAGCGTCTTCCCCCCTCGTACATCAACGGGGACACAGCCAATTTCAGTAGCATGGACGCCGACTATACCACTCCATCAGCGACAGTGCTTCGCCAGATCCAAGCCCTCGTCAGCCGCCTGGACCTCGTCATTCCCTCGGACAGAGCCGCATTTGAGCGCGAGATGCTCCATGAGGCGAACGATGTTAACCTGGTGAGACTCCTCAACGGCATTGTCCAAAGCGTGGGTCAGGCCCGTGACGTTGGTAAGAAGTTCTATGTTGTCGAAAACGCAAAGGCGTCGCACCGTCGTGGTGCTCCTCCTGGCCCCGGACAAGATTTTGTCATTGACCCAGCGGCTTACAACATTCGTGGAGCTGGCGATCTCCTGGTTTGAGATTGCTATACACGGATGAAGGTACGATGACGCGTTCGACAGAAACAACTTAGTTACATTAAGCCGGGCGTTTGGTGTTTGAGGTAGATTACAACTTCAAATCGTGTTTTAGGCATGAATTAAACCATAAACTAGTTAGCCATATCGTGTTCACGAGTCCAGTTGTTCGTGGAGATATCCCGGCTTCATGTGTCAATTCAAGATAGGGCGCAAGTGTTCATGTTAATATCGTGGACTATGTCTGCTAGGACGAAGTCCTTGCCAATCATTCTTCTAGCCCATTAAGCCACTTCATATCATGCTTGTTATCTTTCCAACCAAACCTAACCTTATTCCCAAGCTACCAGTATAGTATCTGATATCTTGATAATGAGAATCTATTTACACATCCCCCGTGAAGTACGCCACTGATGTAGCTTTTTGTCTATCTTTTTTGTCTATCATTCATAAGTCGTAAAGGGCAATTTTGAGAAAGATCTTATGCCTCAATAAGAATCTTCAGGACAAGTTTGCCCTCGTCGTCAATGGTGCGTGTTGCTAGCTCAAATGCACGTTGTGCCTGATCCAGGCCCTTGAAACGGTGGGTGACCATGTCATCCAACGAGGGTAGGCTGCAGGAAGAGTGGTTCGCAGCTTGAGAACACAAAAGTCGAATGCCGGTGGGATATGTGTTGGAATACCGGAATACGCCCAGGATGTCAATCTCGCGGAGGTGAGCCACGGAGAGAGGGAGGGTCTGGATAGGAGTTCCCATGCCCACCATGATTACTTTGCCGCCAGCTTTGGTGGCATATAAGCTCGTGTGCATGCATACCTCCTTTCCGGTGCACTCGAATGTGACATCCACACCATCCTCATCCTCCTCAAGCATGAAGGTACCGGTGGGGTTTGATGAAGCAAGGATATCCGCTGCCAATGATTTGGCTCCATCGAAGCGGCTTGCGGTCGAAAAGGTGCTGGCAGGAGTAATGATACCAGTCTCAGGTGTAGAGATTCCAGAAGAATAGTTTGAAGAATTCAAACGGGAGAGGGGGGTAACAAAGCCATGAGTTGCGAATCCACGGTTTATGGCATAGTTGACACGCCCGGCATCAATATCGGTGATTGTAACCGATGTGCAGCCTGATTGACGAGCCATTGCGGCAGTCAAAAGACCAACGGTGCCGGCACCGATAACAAGGGCAGTGGAGCCCGGCTCCGGCCTGGCACGGTTCACCGCATGGATAGCTACAGACAGCGGCTCGAGAAGGGCGGCGGCCTCGAAGGAGACGTTATCGGGCAACCTGCATTCGAGTCAGTAACCAAGGCTGTCGGGAATATCATGCTGAGCTTACTTGTGGCACCAGACAGCGGGATGGTTAATCCTCTCTTGCAGTGTGCCTTGGTAGTGAGGGTAGGTTTTGGCACTGCTTCTGAAACGCAACTTTTTGCACAGGTTATAACGGCCTTTGCGGCAGATGCCGCAGTTTCCACAAGCAACACCAACTTCAAGAGCAACTCGGTCGCCCAGCCTGAAGCCACTCACTTGAGGACCAATAGCCACAACTTCCCCTGACGATTCATGGCCTAGTGACAGTGGGTGACAGGCACAGAGATCGCCATTGGCAAACTTCTTGTAGTAGGAGACATCTGAACCACAAATGCCAGTCGCCTTGATAGCGATTTGAAGCTCGCCTGCCGCTGGAGCCTCGATGGTCCTTGTTTCCTGCAACGCGGGAAGTCAGCCAAGTGTTCGGGTAGGGCTGAAACAACAGCAACTATAGTCTAAAGGTTGTCGGGGTAGGCTTACCAGTCGCAGATCGCGGGGACCATGCAAGACAGAGGCACTGATGCTCAGTGGCTTCGATAGACCACCGGGTAGATGCATTGGTGCGATCTCTACCGTAGCAACTGGGGCCATGGCTGTCAACAACAACGCTTGAAGCCTTGAAGCGTGGGATAAAGGTGGGATGTTGGTGAGAATGGAGACTTGAGGTCGGGCGATGGCTTGATCAGTTGCCGTTTGGGGCAAATACAGCAAAGGGGATTGGCTGGTGGAGTGAGATGGAAACGTGGGAGACGGCCAGCGCGTGGGGGTAAGGGCCTAGGATAGCTCGTGGAGGCGCTCCAAGTGCCAAGTGGATTGGTGTAAGATATAGGAGTCTATAAG